>JAHZUS010000012.1:0-57667 GCA_020496755.1 Channa maculata | reverse complement strand
TAACAGTTTTTATACATTCATGAATGAAAAAGGTTTTACTTTTTTCTGCCCCTCAATCTGTGGAGCCGTAATATGGCTGTGCCATTGGACAGCAGCGGAGCCACAAGGCAGTAAGGCTCTGCTTTGTAGGCCTCTCTCTGATTGTGTCAGCAGGCATCTTTCTGTGTTTTTTTTTTTCTGTTTAGTCTGTGGCCCTTGTCTCATCTCTTATTAATCAGTGTAGGCCTTGTTGCAGCCCCTATTGTGTGCCTAAAAATCTTTGCAGTGCACAGTTGCATGTGTCCAGTGCATCAGTTGTTAAGTTAAAACTTTGTGGTTTTGTTTTGTATTCCTATTGGCTTGCTGTCTTATTTTAAACAAGGAAAGATCTGGAATGTTCTAGTATCAGCAACATTTAGGTAACATGGTTAAGCAGTTTTAAATTAAGTAACAGGGTTGCGCATGCAGTGTTTATCGTTATCGTTGCCTTTGAAGTCTTAAGGGACCTGTGTTGCATATCACACCTCCCCTCTCTTACGTCTGCCTCTTTATTTGTTGACTGTCCAATAGAGGCAAAACTTAAAAAAAAATTTTTTATACATACATACATGCATAAAATAATTCAAACTTCAGATATCGAATCGGGAACAGATATTACCAAATAACCAAAATGTGCGCACATACAAAGCAGATCACAAAAGAGTACAGTCAATTAATAAAATATAAAGATAAAATGTATTAGAAAATATTTGTCTCTTTTTTTTCCTTGTAATTAAAGATTCCAAAAAGAATGTCTTGAAAAGAAAGAAGAAAAAGTGATTTTTTTTGTCCCGTGAGTTCAGGGTCGCCACAGTGGATCATTGTCCGCATGTTGATTTGGCATAGTTTTTACGCGGATGCCCTTCCTGACACAACCCTCCCCAATTTCTACCGGGTTTGGACCGGCACTGCACAGCTGGGGATGGGAAAGGGGCTGTTGGGGGTTCAGTGTTTTGGGACTGGGGATCAAACCACTGACCCGGTGGTCCGTGGACTACTACCTTTACCAACTGAGCAACATCCATAATAAATAAAATTAGTAAATAGGTAAATAAGTCATTAAATAAAAATTCCTTGCAATCAAATGATTTACAATTATTACATTTACATTTAGTCATTTGGCAGATGCTTTTATCAAAAGCGACTTACAAGTTGTTGTTTTGTATGTATTTTTTGATATTTAAGTGCAAAGAAAGGTCCAGAATAGTTCTGTTCAGCATATTTGGTAGCTCATTCAGTTTATTTACATACAATATTGTTCTTAAAATGACCTACAGCACCACACATTTTTTGCAAAATTCTAAACTGTGTCAATTCTTCTTTCTCAAATCAAATCTTCTGAATCACTGTTTCCATAAGATCTACACACATTTCTCCAGCAGATGTCACCAAAGTGGTGATTCAAATGTTTGAAAACACTGTTCATTTTTTCTGAATCAATTGCTTCAACTGGCTCAAAACTCCAGAAAGCCTTGATTCTCCTATTACTAGCATTAAAAGGAGCAGTAGAGAACACTGAACCCAACCTCAGACCAACAATACATCAAAATAATGACAGTAAGGCAGCTCCAAAACACTTGGTGTTAAATCAGGGAATCTGGCAGTGAGTGCCTCTAGCAGGGGGTTTAAATAGACCAGGGCACAGGTGAAAACAATTAGGATTGATGAGGTGTGTGAAGGGCCTGAAATTATTATTGTATTCCTTTTTTATATTATATTGCACTGTTTTGTATTGTTTAAATATAGCACCTTTTAAGTATTCTGTTATGGGAGCTCAGGACTCTCCACAAAACCTGAACAGGAACTCTGTTGCATTTGTTGTGTTTGGTCAGTGGGTGGAGTTTGCGTTGACACCATGACTGTGAGTGCTGCTGTAGTTGATGTCCTCCAGATGAGTTATTTTTGTAAGTTTGTCTAAATGCATTTTGTGTTTTTGAGTTGTTATCACATACATCACATGAGAAGCTTCAAAGAAACTTGTTTTGTGTGATTTTGTTCAGCAGAACACTGCAATGTAAAGGATTGATACACTTAAAATAAGTGTTAGTAAATTATTTATTAATTAATGTGATAACATTATGTATATCAAAAATTAATAAAAACTGAAAATTCTGGAACAGAATCTTTGAATTATTAGATTAATCAATTAATATAAACAAATCCATACATTAATCGACACAGAAAATAATTGTCAGGTGCAGCCCTAGTTATTTTAGTGTGTGTTACTGTGTTGAACAATTAAAGGTTTGTCATACAGCTGTCCATTCATGTTTGGGGTGGTGTGTTCCAGATCATTATGGCCTGTTATCATTATGACATTGTTGTTCATTGTTAGAGTAAAAACACAAACTGCATGTTTCGTTGTGCATGTCCAGGACTATTTTACTTTTAAATTGGTATCTCCTTGTTCTCACCTGGTATACACAGTAGTGTTCAGTGTAGTACTCACTTACAGTCACTTATTTGTATTGCTCATGCAGATTTAACTTCCAGTTGTGCATATAATTAATTTTACAGTAATGTTTTCCATGCTGTTTGTGGAAAGGGTTATGACAAAACATCAAATGGGTGCGTACTCTAAAATATATGGATTTATATGTACAGGTGGTGTTTGTGGGTAGTGAGGAGCCACAGATAGCAAACACAGCATCAGGCTGCTGCTGTCTCCAAGTGTCAAAGGCAGCACAATGTCACAAATGGACACAAGTGTCCCATTTGTGGCCAACTATATGCTGATGTAGCCCAGCACTTAAGAGTCACTGAACAGGTTAAAAATAAAACTAAGTTGACTCTTTTAAGCAAACTTGCTCATAAACAGTAAGTATCTTGTTTGTATTTACCACCCATACAATCTTTCAATTGAATTGCTAAGCATCTTATACAGCAACTTTGCATTTCTTTTAGCTAATCAACATTTTGACTGTTTTTTCCTTTTTCAGCTTTTCTGCAAATCTGGACTGCCCAGTCTGCTTATGGCAGTTTAAACGTATTAATTGACTTGACAAGCACCTGCAGAAGATCCACCACCTAGAAGCATTTTACTGTGTGGTCCATGTGTGGTCTTGGTGTGCTAGTGAGTCAGCTCTAGATATTAAGCACACCACCATTATAGATTAATTTGTAGAGCTCTGGGATAAGACTGGATCCTGCAGATCTTCACAGTACAGAGACGTACATGTAAACCCTGTCATGTGTTAGCCTGAAGACTTGGATGCCCTCTGACTTCTATATAATAGTGTGGTGCTTTGTGGTTTTTTCCTGGTCTATGTGTGGTTCTGATTAGGTCCTTGTGTAGTCATTGTGTGGTAGAATTGCTGTTTTTTTATTGCTGCTTGTCTTCCAGACAACACATTGTATGCAAATTTATGAACTTGCATGATTTTAAAATGAAAATATTAAACAGATTAAAATACTTAATACATAACATACTCAGTCTTATAAAATTTCAGAAGCTTCTGGTTAAACTTCAAATCCAAATGGCGAGGCAAAGACACATTGCTAGGGAACTGGCACTACTAAGGGCTTCAAATTCCAGACCACCAATGGTCTCATATCTTGATGAAGTGGATGATGCAGAAATTGAAGAGGGCATAAGGAGGGTGATGGAGGCAAGGTCACAGGATCCTTCCCCTGCAGCCTCCGTTGCCTCTGTGTCTCCCGTTGTGACCTTCATGCATGGTTCTTTCACTGCCAGTGAGACACCCTGTGACCACATCACCCCAAATATGCAGCCTGTCTTTGCCACTGCTAGCGAGGCTTTCTGTGACAGAGTAGTAGTATTCCCTCATGTGACCCTGCCACAAGGAGGATGTCCTATGCTGAGGACTACTGCTCCTTCATGCAAGAATTGCCAGGTTCTGTTTGCTAAATGTGAAATTGAAAGGAACAATCAGCAGCAGCTACATTCTTCAACAAAGTGTTCAAACTTAAGTATTGTGTCACTCCTCTGGTTTAGTACATTAGTAAAAAAATTTCTGTCTGTTACTTTTCATCTACTTATAACCTAACAGTGCAGAGAAATCTAGGGTGTAATCTGACAGGTCCAAGATTCCAATAGTTCAGGTCACCACCCAATAGAGATCTCTTTGGAACATAGAGTCTAGAACATACATAATAGGGGTGAGAAAAAAAGGTATAGTCCAGGGGTAGGCAACATTGGTCCTAGAGACCCCAATCCCAGCAGAAAATCCTCCAATTCAGGTCTGCAAAGACTGTCGTGTCATATCCAAAAAGACTTAAGGCTTTATCTGCTGCCAAAGGTTTAGGAATTTAAACAACTAGGCACCATACCAAAAACTGAAAAAGGGGGGTCTGAATATTTTCTGCACTGTATCTTAAAGTATCAGTTCCTCCATCATTCATTTTATATTTTTAGTGATCTCCTGAATAGTAAGGTTTTGATAGGTGTCTAGGGTCAGCAAATGTATTTGATATGATTTTTGTTCTTGTGTCTTCAGCAAAACTGGTTCAAGAATTTAGGGGCCATACAGAAGGTGGGAAACCAGACAGGAAAACACATGAAAATGCAAAGCACCGAGCCACTCATGTTATCAAGTTTCTGGAATTCATGGCGGGCTCAGCAACTCCAAAAGTTGACCTTCTTTTCCTAACAAACCATTTTAGAGTTCTATATTGTACAAGTACTAGAAGTACTATATTGTAAGGATTAACCATATCTATATGTGGAAGGCCTCAGAAAATCTTTAGGTACACCTACAGGAGGAAAGGAAAGCACAACATTTTTTTTTAAATATTCTCTATGCTCTCCCACATATGAAAAGGATTCTTATATAAAATGCACTACATCAAATTTGGTTAAATTTACAGATATTTTGGCACACCCAAAAATAAAATGTGCCTAATAAAGTCAGGCCAAATGGGAGCTGATACATGGTAGCTGTGGCTAAGGAGGTAGAGCAGTTGTTCTCCAATTGAAGACACTGAACCCTAAGTTTCCCCGGGTGAGTCAGGTGCCATCAGGTGTGTGGGAATGGGTGAATGAGTAGCAGTGTAAAAGTGCTTTAAGTACCAGTTAGGTAGAAATGGGCTGCATAAGTGCAGACCATTTACTGGGACTTGGATATAATTTCATAAGAGTAGCTCTGACTCATCCCAAATTGTGAGTGACATTGGGCACAGTGCTCATTTGCATGGCTACAAATGGAAAGTGATATGTTGATGGGTTGAGAAAATACAGCTCTACAAACACAGGAATACATATTAAGTAGAAATATGTCATATGAGGATCTTTTATGAAAGTAATTATTTACTTTAAGACAGCTTTGGCTAGGTTAGTCCCAAAAAACATCTCACATTTGGCCTTCCTTTATTTATACTTTTTAAATGATTGGGGTGTGCTTAATCTGTAAATGCAACAACATTTACAGTAAAATATGTTTTTACAAGAATCCATTTCATATATATCTTAAAAACAAAAGCAAACTGAAGGATCTTCCCTCTAGTCAATGACCTAGGTTGTATTTTCCCTTTTGAAGTTTTGTTGCACACCTGCAAGCAAATTGGTTTAAACCAACAACCCGGAGAAGTTACCTGTTGGATGCTGTGGCTTTTTGTAAATATGTTTTGAACATGTCACCACCACATGTCAGACTTGGAAATAAAAGGATCAATGGCCTCTTGGTTGAACTGAGGGCATGCATCAGAGATGTTAGCTGGGACATAGTTGGGCACCAGCTCAGTGTGCGGCTATCTAAATCTAGTAAATTTAAACCTCCATTTGTAAATCTCACATCATTAACAGTAGGTAAAGTGTATAATCAATTGTATTTCAAATTGTTTTCAGATAGACTTGTCAAAGCAAAGAACCATGCTCTGTTCATAAAAAAGGCTCAGAAGGAGATTGCTGCTGCACTATGGATCACAGCTTGCTGCAATTATTTAATCTGTATATAGTATGTATATGTTTGTATATATTTCTCAAGAGGGATTTTACAGACTCAAGCTTTGGGTTAAGATACAGCTTTGCAGATTTTTATATTACAAGGACTTACTAGTTTTAAGGTATGGGTTGGTCTGGTGCTATAGGTGATTTGGATGGGGTATTGTAGTGCTTTGTGGTTCTTGTGTGGTCCTTAGCTGAAGAACATTACTGTTACAAGGTAAAGATTTTTTCCTTTGCTTTTATAGACTATCTTGAGAAGCAACCAGACAACAGAAAAAAACAAAAATAGTTTTTTGGGTTGCTGGGTGGATTTATTATTACAATTACTTGCCATCAAAAAGGTGTCGTCATCAACATGACTACTGAGGAGGCTGAGAGTGCGGAAATAACTAAACAAGGTTCCCGTATCATCCATGTAAGTGCAAACACGATAATTATAAAAAAACATTCATTTTGTAATCAGTTGGTTGGGTAGTAAAGCCATGTCTCTTGATTTAATAGGTTAGCCAGCACAAGACTCAGAGGTACCACAGGCAAACAGCCGTACCCCTCTACCAGACTGAGTATGCCTGGTTGCAGCGTTACAACTGGCTTCGAGAAACAATTGAAGGAGGCTCAGTGGCATCCACCTTTTCCCACAATGCCAATGGAGGTTGTCTTCTTAAGCTGCCTGAATTGTTCAAGTGTGCCTGTGAAGGGATATATTTGGGCACTGCCCCTACATGCTGCGCTCATCCTGTAGCACTTATGTGAGATAAAGTTTAGGTTTTTTTTTTTTAAATGATTAAGATTGAAAAGTGACAGGCATTTTAGTCTTGTGTAATTTTCTGTTTTTAGTTATATATTCCTCCAGAAGATTGGCAGCATTTATGTGTCGTGATGCCAACACAGCCCAAAGATTTTACAAAGGTTATTTGAACAAGCTAAATTACTAACAAACCTGTTTATCTATGCATCAGCTTGTATTTATTAATCTACTGCTTTCTAAAGCGGAGGACCCAGCAGAGGACACACTTCGGAGCACAGCATTGACAATGACAATCAAAGAAAAGAGGAGAGTACTGCAAGATGGCATATGGTGGTGATGACAAAATACAGACATTGAATTCTGAGGAGGAAAATGCAGACAACGGGGAAGCCATGGACAATGGATTTGAAGAGGAGAAGCAGGAGTCACCTGGACGAGAGAGAAAAGGGCACTACCAGCTATGCAGTAATGAGGTATCTGTGCCCTCAGACCCAAAGGTAGAAGTTCCCATCAGTTTCAGTGCTTCCACACACTAAAAACTTCAGTTTGTGAGTTCATCTGAAGATGATGGGACAGATGACTGGAAACCCACACAGGATCAGATGACAATTCAGAAGCGGAGGAGGAACCAGTGAACAAATACATCCAAAGATGCATAAGTCAAGTTTGTCATACGGGGAAAAAGTGAGAGTTGTCGTCAGATGTATTGCTGCCACACACACTTTAGTGTGTTTCTCTTTGAATCCAAAATTAGTCAAAATATGTTTTTTTCTTCTAACAACAGATGGTGAACTAATTTGGAGATTAAAGAGGACACGTAGGGGCGACTGTGGTGCAGGAAGGTAGAGCAGTAGACCGGCTCCTTCGGTCACATGTCGAAGTGTCCTTGAGCAAGACACTGAACCCCAACTTAGTTGCTCCCGGTGAGTGTTGCCCAGCTGCATAGCAGCTCCCCCATCGGTGTATGAGTGTGGGTGTGATTGTGAGTGCGAATGAGTGAATAAGAAGCAGTGTAAAGCGCTTTGAGTGCCAATAGGTAGAAAAGCACGATATAAGTGCAGACCATTTACCATTTACGTAAAAGAAGCTAAAGTAGACAAAGGGTCTTTGGAAAAGAGGAGCCGCAAACGTGGAAAAGGACAAACGGGACAAGGACCAGAGAGAAAAAGTCACTACCATCTGCGCAGGAACAAGGTATCTGTGCCCTCAAACCCACAGGTTTAGAGAGTTTAGAGAATAAGATTTATTGCTTCCACACACACTAAAATTTTTTAATCCAAAATGAGCCAAATATATGTTTATTTTTTTCTAACTACAGATGGTGAAGTCATCTAGAGACGATGAGAAATCATATTTTGAGTCATCCTGTGCGGAAGATGTGTTGCAGGAAGAGGTTAGTGAGTTAGGTCGACATTGAGTAAATGTACTTTGTTACTTAGCGCCTCTGATTGACAATAAGGAATTTGTAACAAATTGTTGTTGTTGTTTTTTTTAAATTAAGAACCCCTGGACGAAGCTTTGTGCCAGGAGGGGCTGTTGGACAAGGACAGAGTTAAAAGCAAAGATGTGGAAGAAGAAACTAAATTGCACAGACGATTCTCAGAGAGAGGGGAGAAACTATGAAAGAGGACACGTAAAAGAAGCTAAAGTAGACAAATGGTTTTTGGAAAAGAGGAGCCGCAAACATGGAAAAGGAAAAACGGGAGAAGCAAAGCTACAGAAGAAGCCTTTGGAGAATTTCAACAGCTAAAAAGGAAAAATGGTAGAAGCAAAAGTTAAGAAGAGGTTTAAAAGAGGGGAGGCATGAGACAAGAGTAGACATTTGAGTGTTTTAATTTCTGTTCTAAATGTTTAAATGGTATTAACAAATTTCAACCATGTGGACTGGTAATAAATTAGAAGGACACGCAATTAGATGTTGATGTTGGCTGTTGGGTTACAACTACAATAACAAGGGGCTTTTCAGGTGTTGGATTTGATTTTGAACGTCTCGGTAAAAAAAAAAAAAAGTTGTTTGAAGATTTCTCTTGATTTTCTTGCCTAAAAAGAAAAGTAGCACTAGATAAGTAAGAAAATTTCAAAAGATATTTTTATTTATTTATTTTTATCTTTAGCTTTAGCTTGTATCCCAGCTAAATCCCAGCTAGTATAAAGATAAATGAAAGACAAATAAAAAAAAATTTCTTATTTTGAGACTAAAGCCAGAAATACTTCGATTAAAAAACCTATGAAAAGATTTCAAGTTTGTACATCACTTGGTCATTGTCAAGATGATATTGAGAACATAAGCTGCTGCTTCACAATGATAGAAAAAAACATCAAGAATCTGTATATGATTACAATTTTGTTAAGAGGAAGGATGGGTTATCAGTATGTCTGACAGAATTTATCTTGGGTTAACTTCACCTTTTCACTTGTGAAAACTGATTGTCAGTTAATTAATTCAATGGAGCTTTTGGTTTACATTTACATTTACATTTAGTCATTTAGCAGACACTTTTATCCAAAGTGACTTACAAGTGAGGTACAAGGCAGCAAAAATCTATGTCAAGGAGAAAACATCAAAGCAAAGTCCTATCAGAAAAGTGTTCACATTTCAAGAAATGCAAGGGCGAGAAAGAGCAGATAGGTTTTTGTTCACGTGTAACATACTCCTGATTGCTGTAATGTCCTCCTGACCGATGTTCATCCTGACCAGTGTAATGTCTTAATGGCAAAGTGACTGTAAAGTTTTGCACACACAAATCACATAATCAAGTTTCTTTTTTAAATAAAAAATACTGTTAACCACAACTACATGCATAACTGCTTACTATAGGACACACAGGCAATTACACAAGCATAAGTGTTAACAACTACTTTAATTATTGGTCTTAAACCTTACATTGTAAATTATAAACCAACAAATTCCACTTGAGCAACCCTAGGAGACAGTAGAGAAGACAAACCTTTAACAGAAGAAACCTCCAGGCGAACCAGGCTCAGGGTGGGCGGCCATCTGTCTCGACTGGTTGGGGTGAGTGGAATGTGGAGAGAGCTCAACAGGAAACCTACAGTTCAAAGGACAAGGATACCTGTTAAAGGTACAGAGGGACACAGTTGAAGTAACTCAACTCAGTGTGTCAGTGCAAGAAACCCTGCAGTCTAATTTAGTAAATTGAATCCTTGACATTTTTCCCAGCAACTTGTACTCACTGTACTTTTGAAATGTTGTTCAACCTTTGCCTCATATACATGTTTTGTCTCGAAGTGTTTGCAGAACTGCTCCAAGGTCAGTTATTGTCTAGCAGCAGACTATCCCAGACTGTAGTGACCCAGAGTGCTTATCAAAGTGCTGAAAATGGAAAAGGTTTCCATAAAAGGAGAAAAGGGCTGGGGGCAGTAGCCTGAGGGTGGAGAATGTTCTGCCCAGCAACAGAAAGTGGAGGATGGAGAATTGAAACTCTGTCGATGTACTTCTCTCTTGCGAGATAATAAAACCCTAAAAGACATCCTGGATGTTGAAGATTCTTTACTCATTACACTTGAGGTGTCTAAGACCAGATATTATCATTTTTAGCATGACAGACATTCAGGCCTTTATATGTCTTTTAAACATTAAGCTATAGTTTGACTAATTGATTTGTTTCCTCTAGTTTTATAAGCCATTTCAACAAATGACTGAAACAGTCACAATATAGACACTATATAGACAGAAATTTTAAGCTTGAGATGTGATTCCACTTGGTGCTGTTTATGTCACAGTCCTGGCCCCATGTTTAGTTGTCTAGCTTTATTTCCTGTTTTTGGCTTTTATTTTGTTGCTCCTCCTGTGTCTCTTTCCTGATAGTTTGTTTGGTGTCTTTACCGTCCTCGTTTTGTCCTGATTTGTTTCACCTGTTCCCCTGTCCTTTTATACCATGCTCTCCCCACTGTTCTCAGCCACTTTGTTGTGTGTTGGTACTCAGTTTGTTTGCATTCAGCACATGTTTGTATGCTGTCTGTATCGGTATCCTGTATTCCATATCCTGCCTGATCCCCGTTTGGACTCTGGTTTGGTTCTCCTTTGTTATGTTTTTCTGCTAAATGTAAATGTAAAATGTTTTTGCCTTAGTTTGTCCTCTGCCTGTTTGTTTTATCCTGCTCCACGTATTAGTTACTCCTGTTAATTTCCTTCTGCCTCTAGTTTAGTTGTATTGTTTTATTCCTGTCTGTCTGTTCCTGTATAGTTCTGTTCATTATTCTGTTAATTTAGCCTCTTACCAGTGTGTTTATTAGTTACGGTCTTGTCTGGTCCCTGGGTGTGCCCTTCATTGGTCCTGTCTGTCTTGTACAGAGTTGTTATAGCAGTACAATGTGACTAACCAGAATAATCCAGGTTTTTAGTATATATTTTTATTGCTACGTGGCAAACAAGTTACCAGCAAGTGCAGCAGATTCTCAGAAAACAAACAAGACCCAACATTCATGATATGCACACTCGTAAGGCTGTGCAATTGGGCAATTAGTTGAAAGGGGTGTGTAAAACAAAATAGCAGTGTCTGCTGTTGACTGTACAAACTCAAAACTATTTTGTACAAGCGTTTTTGTTTCTAGGATTTAGCAATCCTGTGAATCACTAAACTAATTTGGTTGTATGACCAGTTATTTAAAACTGCTTCATATCTGTGTGGCATGGAGTCAACCAACTTGTGGCACCACTCAGCTGTTATTCCACTCCATGATTCTTTAGCAACATTCCACAATTTACATTTCTTGGTTTTGCTTCAGAAACAGCATTTTTGATATCACCCCACAAGTTCTCGATTGGATTAAGGTCCGGGGATTGGGCTGGCCACTCCATAACATAAATTTTGTTGGTTTGGAACCAAGACTTTGCTCATTTACTAGTGTGTTTGGGGTCATTGTCTTGTTGAAACAACAATTACTTAGAAATGGCATGTCCTCTTCAGCATAAGGCAACATGACCTCTTCAAGTATTTTGACATATGCAAACTGATCCATGATCCCTGGTATGCAATAAATAGGCCCAGTTGATGTGTTCTTTGGCAAATTGTAACCTCTTCTGCACATGGCTTTTTTTTTTTTTTTTTTTTTTTTTAAACAGAGGGACTTCAAGGGAGATTCTTGAAAATAGATTTTTCTTCCACGTCTCTCTGGTTTTGCTCCATTTTAAGGCATTGGAGATAATTTTAGCTGAACAGCCTATAATTATTTGCACCTCTTTATAGGTTTTCCCCTCTCCAATTAACTTATTAGTCAAAGTACGCTGTTCTTCTGAACAATGTCTTGAAGGACCCATTTTCCTCAGGCTTTCAAATGCATGTTCAACAAGTGCTGGCTTCATCCTTAACTAGGGGCCCCTGATTCACAGGTTGTTTTTTTTTTTTCACAAAATTGATGACCTCAGTGATTGAATGCCACACTATTTATTTATTTTTTTTTGAACACACCCCTTTCAACTAATTGCCCAATTGCACAGCCTTAAGAGCATGCATACCATGAATGCTGGGTCTTGTTTGTTTTCTAAAAATCTACTGCACCTACTGGTAACTTGTTTGCCATGTAGCAATAAAAAATATACTAAACCTGGATTATTCTGGTTAGTCACATTGGGGTGGCTGTAGCTCAGTTGGTAAGGCAGTTGACCATGGACCACAGGGTCAGTGGTTCAATCCCCGCTCCCGGCTACAAGTTGAAGTGTCCTTGGGTCAGGTGAGCACCTTGCATGGCAGCCACTGCCATCGGTGTGTGTGAATGGGAAGCTACATTGTAAAGTGCTTTAGATAAAAGCGCTACAGAAGTGACTATTTACCATTTACATTGTACTGCTATTATTTTGAACAACCCTGTATGTCTGTCTTGTCTGTCGTTTACCCCGTTCCTGTATAGTCTACCGTTTGTTCTCCTCCTGTGGAGTGATTTTTTTTTTTTTTTTTAAAGTTGTTACCCCTCCAGATTCCTTGCAATAAAGACTTTTTTTTTCTTTATACCTCCTCATGCCATCTCCTTACTTGGGTCCTTGCAAATTACTGTACAAACAGTTTAAAGCAGAGAAATATTAAATTGTGTATATATAATTAGCTTAATCTGAAAATTGCTGCAGATTAATTTTCTGCTGAACGGATTAATCATTCTTTGCAGTACCTGTTTAACCCCTAAAGTATAGCAGTACATCCATCCATTATCTTAACCATTTCCTCATCCTTGTAAGGGTGGTGCTGGGTCCTATTCCAGCGTTATTGGGCTTGAGGCAGGATCCTCCCTGAACAGGGCACACCTGTGGACAATTTAGAGTCACCATTTAACCTGACTGCATGTCTTTGGACTGGGAGGAACCCAGAGTACCTGGGTGAACCCACACTGACATGGGGAGAACATGAAAACTCAACACAGAAAGGCACCTGGTAGAACTTGGGACTCAAACCCAGGTCCTTATAGCTGTGAGGAGACAGTGCTAATCAATATATAGCAGTAAATGATCAGTATAATTTAGTTATTTATCAAACCAAGTTTTTCCAGGCAGTCTCTAGATGCTTCACGATTGGGGTTTGATGAGTTTTTACATTTTCTGTGGTTGCTTTGTAGCCACGTGGAGTTTAAAACCCGGTGAGGAAAACGAGGATAAGACGGATAAAACAGGGGGGATTAGGTTCAATTAAGGATTTAGAAAACAAAGTATTAGTTTGAATTTATTAGAGCGACTGTTATAAGGACACTAAGATTTAGAGCTTGTTAATGTTTTATTATTGTCATTAGTTGTCATTGTGAAGGAGGCGTTGTAGGACCAGTGCCAGTTGTCAAATATTAAAAGTATGTCCAAGAAGTTTTCAACTTCTAAATATGTAGCATGTTAAGCAGATATTTGTTATTCCTATCACTTGGTCAAGATAGGTGCTAAAAACCTGTTTTATAGTTATAAACACATCAAAGATATGTTAAAATTAAAGGGATATATTGCAAACTAGGCCCAAAAGAGTCAAATGAGTTTTACTTTAATATCTAAGTAACACAGCAAAGTGGGGAGGTAAGACAAAGTTGATGTAAAAAGACTTTCTCCAGTTTTTCATAGCTCTTGATTTTAGAGGCATGTGTTTTCATTTGGATAGTTGGTATTTTGCCTTATCCCAAATATAGCACGTGTATTTATATAAAGATGCTTTTGTATTTAAATTTAAGATGTGTGGAATATGCCACTATTATCTAGGTTTTGGGAGCATTCATTGGGAGGGTGCAGTGTTTAGAAGTCACCTCATAGATGGACCCTTGCTCTGTGGGTTTTGGATAAAACAAGGTAATTGGAGTATGCATAGCTATGTAAATGGGAACATTAATATAATATTAGCCATGAGAACATCATAGTTCCATATTGTCTTAATAATAAGGAATAAGGGCAGAAACTGAAATATTTTGTGCATGTATACATTGTGGGTTCAGAGGGTGAAGAACTGATTTTCCATCCACTGTTGTCTGTCTGACAGCTCTTATTGTCATTTCAATTGGACCTTTTGTGTGGTCAGATTTTTAATTAGGTTGGTTCTGTACTACCATGACCAATAGGACGGACAAACAAAACAGTCCAGGCATGCAGCTATTTACTAGACCAATGCATGATACAAACAATATTAGGATGCACTAGTTTTCTCTACAGGGTATGTTTAGAGGCCTTTGCGGGTCCATTCGACTCTTTGGCACTCAATATAATGGAAATGCTTCACCTTGGCATAGGCTCCATCCGTGATTATATGTACTCCTGCCTGCTAGATGGACAAAAAGCGCTTGATGAGGCTGCACTGAGTAGACCTCATTATAGCAGATATTCTTTTTCGAGGAATGCACCAGCAGCTCCACCATCTAACTCCTGGCCCAGGATTGGAAATGCCCCCCGATGTGTTAATATAGTCACTTATTATCCTCAAAAGTTGGAGAATGACAGTCACATCTACAGCCAGCCACAGATCCACAGCAAGCCTCACTTTGAATATAAACAGCTGCAGGCCACCAGACATACATATAGCAAACGTGGACAGAGGCAGCAGCAAGTAAATTGCACGGAGTGAGTCTGAAGCACATAGTGCACTTCATGGCGCTCTCTAAACATGGATAACCTCCATAGACACACAGTTTTCTTCCATGCTGTACTGGAAAGGACAGAGCAACCAGTTTTCAGTCAGCACATGAAAATAAGTATCAAGAAACGTTGTCCCAGACTGCTGACACACGTAGCTCAGTCCATTGGGAGCACTGATTACAGTTTGCAAAAATGTTTCAATTTCAATAGTTCAAATAGAAAGTTGGTCTATATTGAATCTCAAGGCCGATGAGTAACGATGAGTATTAGTTTGGGCCTAAAAGTTTTCAGTTTCAGTATGAGTGAAATAAACCAACCATACAAGATCCTGCTTTGAACAATTCAGAATAAGTTCATTCATTTTTTAACATGGCATCAGTGGAGGTTTTAATTCTCTAACCTAAGGTGGCTTACTTAAACACTGAGCTGTGTACACTGGCTTTGTATCATTGTTCAGTTAAATAAATAATTGTTCTTTACACAATGTGTGTGCTCTGAAAACAGATGAAGTTCCACTTTCTGAGACAATGAACATGCACCTTTGAACTAATAATGAATATATTTGATCTGGTTGATATTTCTAGGTAAAAATTGAAAATGCAGTAAATGCTGTTTATCTCCCTACTGGGAGACCTGCATTTACAGGCACACTGCCCTCTACTGGACAAAAAGAGAAAATATTCCCTTGAGTGACAGTTCACCAGTTTCTGTCTGAGGTAAACAACCAATAGTGGTCATAAATTTTGTCTGTGATTCTTAGTTGGTACCTGTTGGAGCAGATGCATGAAGGTGACAAAGGAAATGAACATAGATGGATGGAGACCAATAACTGATAACACTGATAGCCTCTTATATAAAAGTTTAATATAAAAGCTTTTCTCGATTGGTGTGGCTCGTTTTTCAAACGAGGCTTAACATTCTCACATTGATATACAACTAAACTTTACTACACGTTTGCAAAAGTTATAAAAATAACACTTTGGCATTACTGGTAACTGGCTGTTTTTCAAGGCCATCAGGTGTGTTCCCAGTTGTATTACTGGGTACTGTACCCTCCATAAGTCCCTAAATTATGTTTAAAGCAGTCCAGCTTACTGTATGTCACCATTTGGATATTACCAATGAGGCCAGAAGCTTAACTTGCATTTTATGTTATAGCTAACTGTGTTTACTATATAGGTTTTTTCATTCTTATATACACCTATACGTGATATTTTGAATGCAAAACCCAGCATTGTTTTTGTGGCTGGCAATGTGTTTATTGAGTCAAACATTCCAGTAATTTTTTTATACCTTGCTTTTATGGCCTCTAGGTGGCAATATCCCAGGTTTTGATCCCATAAGATGCCCAGATTCTCAATATTAGATCCTTAAACCCTAACTTAAAGATCTATTTGACATCTTTGAGTTTATTCCCATAACTAGCAATGGCCCTGGTTCTCCCAGCTGGTTCTAAGGGTGTACTAAATTTGAGAGTAATTTTAAAGCAATCTGCATTGATTGCCAGATTTCCCAAGGGCACCACCAAAGCTATTGTTTATGGTTATGTGAATAGACTGCCAAAGGTTCCATTGGCCACAGGTCCTTAGGGGCTCCAGGTGGCCCCCCGCCACCCCTGGAAAATTCACTTTAAGTCATCAAGGATTAATTACCATTATTCCTGGGCCCCAAAGAGTGCCCCACTGCCTATCCTAAAAAGGCAGACCCATAGTCTTAATTCAACACCTAGGCTGTCGGTCATAGTTCTGCCCGGACTTCTGGTTGTTACTTCCTGTTTCTTGTTGCCAGCTTAAGGTTTCCTGCCTCCTGCCTTTATGTGGGTCCACCTCCTCTTCTCATTTTCTACACCTGCTTGTTTGTGTTTTTGGTGGTGCTGCTGGTGAATCTCCATATTGCATCTGAAACCTGCCTAATGTCTTGGACCCCATTTGCCTGATCGTCTGAGCCCTGACCTCTGTTTGGAACCTTGCCTCAGCCGGCCTCTCTTCAGTAATGTGAGTTTTTTTTTCTTGCCTTCCTAAACCGAACCTTGACTGTTATAAGGACTTGTTTTTGGATATCCCCTGGAGACCTCTTGTTGTGACGGCCTGTAATAATGGTAAATGGTCTGCACTTACATAGCGCTTTTCTACCTATCGGCATTCAAAGCGCTTTACACTGCTTCTTATTCACACTCACAATCACACACACACCGGTGGGGGAGCTGGTATGCAGCTGGCCAACACTCACCGGGAGCAACTAAGTTGGGGTTCAGTTTCTTGCTCAAGGACACCTCTACATGTGACCGGAGGAGCCTGGAATTGAACCAACAACTGTGAGATTGTTGGACAACCACTCTACCTTCCTGCGCCACAGTCGCAGTCCAGAATATTGGAAACAGCTAGGGGTGGGGTGTGAGCTGCTAGGTGAGGAATAGCTACTGTTGATGGAGGTTCTAGACAAAAGCATTAGTGGATGCATCTGTAAAAGACTGCAGCAAAAAGGCATCTCCATTTATTATCACTCCCACTGCACTCTTAGAGCTTTCTTCTTCTTTTCACATTGCAGATGTGCAGCAGAAGGCACACTTTATAGGTATGTTGCCACCTTTTCACATGGTCGGGAGCATGTTAATGAGGAAGTGTGTACTGCTGTCAACATGCACTGGTGCACATATGGCTTTTTAACCTATGTTCTTGTAAAAGGTGTCTAATATGTTTCAAATCAGGTAGTCAAGGACATGTCTCGTGATGGTAAATATCACTATGCCTATCATCCACACTCCTGTTAACAATGGAACCATCAAAAGCAAACTGCAGAAAGGTTGTGATGACGCTAGATTGAACTGGGATCAGGCTTTATGACTTGTGTCAATAATTAATATGGGTTAAGCACGATTAAAAACGGGAAGTCAAGAATACTATAATAGCAAATTTGTATCATGACTCCATGTTGCAATTTTGTGCTAATCTCTTTGCCTCCTGTTCCAGCCAAGCAAAGCATAACTTGAAACCAAGAGGATCTTGTGTTTACCAACGACCACAGGAGTAAGAACTGGAGACAGAAAAGCTTCACAGAGCCACATCAAGTGTTCATGACTTCCAACAGGAGTGAAGGTTGAAGGTAGAGCTACATGGGTGCACGCCATTCACTGCAAAAAAGATCTAGAGCCACACAGATTGATCACCCAATACACACACACTAAATCATAATATTGTGGGCCACTGTTGAAAAGCTGTGTGTGAGCTGTATAAGCGCCATCCTCAGCTGCACCAGAAAAATCCACAGAGAACATGCACGTTCGACAGAGAACACACACAAGTAACTGTGTGTCACCACAGAAGGACAATGATGGAAAGGAGACACCCATGGCGTCCCTTCAGACTCCCAGGCTGCGTTTGTTACCAGGGACTTTTTTGTTTTTGTGGTTGTTTTTTAATCCCCAACAAGGTCAAAAATAGAGGGGCTGAGCTGAGAGTGACCTTTACAACATGCACCAGCAGTCACCAACAATCTCACTTTGATCTTATTGCATATCACGTAAATGCCTCAGAAACCACTGGCTATGACTCTAAGCAGTGAAATTTGAAGCGCTAAGCAGTAATTCAGGTTTTGATTTGTGAAATTGGCTTACATTCAAAATCATGATTGGAAAATTCCCCAAAAAAGTCCCACTATTGCTGGTATTCGTGATGCTTTTTGGCCTCTCCTCCGTGATTTGTTGCGCAATTCTTTGTGTTAACTATATGATTTTACAGGAATTTAACTTCTTTGTATGTTTTTCAGTTTATGTTTTTATTTACAGGATTGATGATGATGATTTTGACTTGGTTACGATAAACACGTCACCTTGATGGAATTTTTCCCTGTAATGATTCTGATTTCATGTAAAAGACACCAATAATTATTTTAGATATTCCCTACATTCCTTTTTCTTTTCATTTTCACAAGACTAGCACTAGGATTTCTTTTGTTGTAATGTGTTTTCAGAACTTACATATGCACAAAAAATCTGTTACAGTTGTAAAAGAGCAATCTGTGCTGGCTGCTAACGAAGATTCATCGGACTTGGCCCATATGCCAGATTGTAAACAATGTTTTTCTCTTTCCTCCCTTACAATTGTTGTTATAATTTGTATCTATGATGTTTGCATTAAGATGCATCTAGGGGTTTTCTGCTCACACAGCCACCATGGGGTTTTGCTTTAGACTGCATCAGGTACCTGTTGTAGAAATTGTTGATTTTCTAATAATAGTGTGTAAGACAGCTAACCCCTAAGGGCATCGGGCCTAAAAACTGTGCCAAATCAACTCACGGGATATCCTTCACATATTCCTTCTTTGTGCTTTTTATTCCTTATAGGTTCATTATAAAACCGCTCAAAAGCTTGTAAAAATCTTAACTAAAATTCTGTTATTTCAACGACAGAACCTTATCAGGAGTGGAATAAGGCTCGAGGGTCAGACTCCAGCGGACGAGCGTAGCTGCACATGCAAAATGCCATCCTTCCTGAGGGATGGGAAGCTGTCCTCAGAGGGAGACAACTCGCAGTCCTGATTACAACAATACAGCAGTGAGTTATACAACCAGCAACTAGGGAAAAAAGCATCTTACTACGTAAAACCCGTAGCTTCCAGGACCAGTTAATTAGTGGACGTGCCTTAGTGTCGGTTTGTGTACTGCATTAATGTTTAGTGCCAGCGGAAGTTCACTGCCAGCACCAGCGAAAGACATCGTCAAGCTACAGATGAGGAGACCTGGTGCCGTAGTATACTGCAAGCGTTGTACTGATTTGTATATTGTGCTATTGTCTCGCTTTAGTCAAGGGAAGGTTAGGGAAGAATGGGGAGGGTTGCAACATGGACTAAAATATAATAAAATCGTTTCTTCACATAATTTTGCTGTTTCTTTTTTTTTTAGTTTTAACAGACTGCGTCAAGTAACAACCATAAACAACAAAATGTATTTTTTATTAAAATGATACACGTTAATGAATGACAACTGAACGATAATTTCTGTGAAAACTTCCTGAACTGTGTGTAGATAGGCTATATATGTGTCTGTCGGGCTTGTTTGTCAGTTGTGGTGTAAATGTAAAAGTGTAAATAGCTCCTCCACCAGTGCAGGCCAGGTGACCCCATGACCTGCACTGCCAACACTGTATCAAAACCTATTTTGGTTTGCAATAACTCTCCAGACAAACAATACATAACTCCTCTTCTTTCTCTGAGCCAGTGTCATTGTCTATGTTTGTCTATGTTTTTTCTCTTTTTGAGACTTTTCTTGGTTCTGCTTTTAGGTGAATTTGCAAGATCTCAGGTGAGAAATCTAATGATGGCTCAGATTAGTTAAAGACACGGATAGCATAGGTGGCAGTGATGGAGCAGGCTGATTTTAAAAAGCTAATTACTAAAATACAAAAGGGGTAATATCTTGCTGGATAACGCGTATAGTTAGTTATAGTCAAGCTGCTATAGGGGGACCCAGACCCTGATGCACTGAGCTCCTTCCCTTCTCTCGTCCCTCTCTCCTCTCCTCCCACATTTATATGTCACAACTGTATGACATCAACTCTGTCTTCTTTCTCCTATAGTTGTCTTTCTCCCTCTCTGTCCCTTTCTGCAGGTGTCCCCAGCTTTGGAGCTGTGTGTTTTCCAATACGTGGCTACTGGTCTTTCCAAGCTGCCCAGTGTTTTGTTGTTGCTTTTCCACTCACCCCAAACGGTCAAGGCCGATGGCTGCCCACCCTGAGCCTGGTTCTGCTGGAGGTTTCTTCCGTTAAAGGGAGTTTTTTTTCTTGTATGGCTTCCTCAAGCGGGATTTCTTGGGTTTTCACTACATATTTGTATAGTCTTGACTTTATTCTGCCTTGAGATTACTTTGTTGTGAATTGGCACTGTATAAATAAAGTTGACTTGAATTGAATAGTGTAAGGAGCATACATTTTGTCATATTATGACAAGCCTTTATAATAATGTTGTTGCAACTGTTCCTACATTGACAGACATGGTAAAACTTGCTACACTAGCTTGACACATTAGCTTTGACACACTGATTATAATGGTATTGCTTTTACAATGCCTAGTGCAAACAGTTTAGACATTATGACAAAATCTGAGCATGAAAAAGATTATACAGTTGAATCAGCACATATGAAACCATCAAACTAATTCATCAAAAAATGAAGTGAAGAACTGAATTGAAAATAGTTTTATCAGAAATTCTTACAGCTGCTTTACAAATAGTAATGAAACAAGTAATTATAATCTGATTCTGAATGTATTCAATTTGCTCCATGCTCATTTATATTCAAATATTTGAAATACTACAAAAATAAGCTAAAAGATGAGAAGTTCTTTGGCTATGTTGGGTCAAAGTAACAACATAAACTTTTAAAGGGTCTGCTCAGAATGCCTTGAATGTCAACAAGGTCACGTGGTGCTGTCACTTTCTCCTGTGCAAGCCGGCTGTAACAAGTTAGTTGATGCTGCTGGGTTAAAAACAAAAACTCACAGCCAATCACACAACTGATGAGAGGCAGTCAAGTTCCTGCAGTATCTGTCCAAGTAACATTGTCATGGGTTGTTTACTAAGCATGTGAGCTATCATGAGTCAAACATCTGTTTCTTTGTTGAAGTCTCTTTTTTAAACATTGCATTCCTGTGTTTAGCTGTAAGAGTTTTTCCATAATAGGATGTAGATGTGTGACATGTGAGAAACACACTGGAATTTTGAGATGCTAGCCAAGTCACCTTGTTCTGCTAAATAAATTAGCTGTCACTGTTTGCATGCTTTTTCTGCATCAACTTACTTACCATTTACTATTTAACTATTAACTGTCTGTGCCCATAAAAATAGATCTGCTAAATCAATAACAGAAACATAAACGAATTTGGAGGCATCTGAGAAAGAACTGCCGAACTTTCATTATTATTATTTCTTTTTATTGCTTTATTAGATTTAGGTCCATAGAAAGGTGCGGAAGAGTTCTGTTTTCAGCAGTTTTTGAACATTGGGAGTGAGTTTGCTGAGCGTGCAGAGTTTGGTAGCTTGTTCCACCATCGTGTTGATAATGGACAGTTGGATGTAATTATTACCTTTGAAAGCATCTCATAGAAAGAACTTTCAAGTTTTTAATCAGGAGCTGGCCACCCTATAAAGAAAACTCTAAATAAGGAACATGTCTATTTTGTAAAAAATCTTTCATGCATGAACTATGTAACAGCTACTTGTAAACTCTTCCCCAATACACTTTTCTTAATAGAAAGTACAGTAGTTTTAGTTGATATCTTTTGCCAGTTTGGTCTTAAGATGATTAAAGTAACCAGGGCATTGTTGGTGGAAAGATATGTGACTATAATTAAATATAATTATTCCATGCTGTGAGCATTATAAATGGAATTTGTTTTGTCCCAGTTTCAGTCATGTGGAAGAGGTGTGAAAGAAATCTCAAAATCTAAACGTAAGAAAAGACCAATAAAGCCAAAATTTTCTGCATGACTAGATAAGGTTAGTGAAGATAAGTGTTTTTGTAATGTGGGTGATCTAATCCTTAAATTTTTAGTCGTGACTTAACCCAATACTCAGAGTAACATCAGAGCTACTGTATACTGCATGAACATGTATGATCACAGGCTGCTAACAGCCCATTTACACCTCCTGAACTCAGACCCTCAAGGGAGAAACAACCAGAGTCACTGGTCACAATGTTTGCTCTTAATTCATTACATAAAATACTCAAGAATGGAAATTACTCTAAATCGGTCTGCAGTTTATATTCTCAAATCAGTGTGTAGGGGTACCAGGGAGTCTGCAGATGGTCTTCCTTGGATCCAGAGAGCCGTCCTGGCCTTAACTAGTGGGCTGCTGCTGATAAAATATGCTGTCACCAAGTGTACCAGGAGGCTTGTGTCTTGACGTCTTATCACGTTTTAAGGTTTTAGTTGGACCCAGAAAGGAACAGAACACAGAGGGATGGAAGGCAGTAACAGTTTTTATTGAAAGGTGTAAAGGACGGGGATAACCGGGGTGGTGATTCAGGACCGGTTGGGAGGTGGAGGTGGCTGGGAAGCAGTAGGGAGTTCTGAGGAAGAAAAGAGACAGGTGAGTAATAATCAAGGCATAGGATGATTCTAAAGAATTAGATCTCTTACTCGTTTTGGAAGAGAAATGGTGGTGCTACGGCATAGACCAAGGAAGAGCAGGATAGCCAACAGCGGGAGACCGGGGGGGTGCAACTAAAGGCGGCGAAACCAGGGAGACAAAATATACAGGAGGTCCCAAACAAAGTAACAACTAAAAGACAAACAAATAAAGGAAAGTATCAACTGGAAGCAGGGGAGAAGGAAGCTCAAAGGAAAGAAGCTCAAACCCTGATTCAAAGATTTGCGCAAAAATCCTCTTCTTAAATAATTTATCCACAAAGTTTTTAATCTGCATGCAGAGAGTATGAAAGTCACTTACTCAACAGGTAAAAGTAGACAACAAACACTGCCGCCGGGCAGGGAGGCAACAAAGTCTCCAAAAACAAACAGAAACTCAGACACTCGGAGAATAAACACGAAATCAAAAACATGTAACAGAACAGATAACTCGAACTTGAATTTACCATACAGATTATCTAGGCCAGAGAGTGGCTTGTTGCTCGGGAGAAGCGAAAGACGATCTGGCAGAGAGGGACAGGTGAGAGGAGGCAACAGGTGAACGGAGTCATGCTGATTGGGGACCAGGAGAGAGAGAAGAGATGCGAGAGGAAAATAGAGCAGAGAGGAGAGAATGCTGATCACCAGGGCAACACGAATCAGCCCCACAGCTATGACACCCCTTCTTTTAGATAAGGGCCAGAACAGAAGCAGGTTTAGGTACCAGCGGTGCAGCCAGTACCCCATCTGGTGGATAGCAGGGAAACAACTGCAGCACAGACAAACTGAGTAAGAGATATAAGCAACTGAAAAAGTGTTAGTGAGCTGTTATATGTGTATTCTACTTGACAAAGGCCGGCCCATTTTATACCTTTGTGGAATAATTTGCAGGATAAATTTAAAGTGTCACAAGATTGTTATGCTGTCTGCTGCTGGCCACAATTGACGATAGGCAGCAAGTAGAAACTGGTTTGTTTATAGGGATTAAAAGCCAAAATGTCCCCAGTCTTGAACCATAGCTTAAGTTTTATTGTATTTTGTGTTTATTTCTAGATTGCTGGACATGTATTTAAAAAAATGTAACAGTATGATCATTTGAACTTTTATAGATAGATAAAGACTTTTTTTATCCAGACGGAATATTCACACACAAAAAAAGCAAAACAATACACCAAAAAGGAAGGCACACAAAGCTGCTGGAAAGGCCAGCACTGGTCATTTTAATGATAATACAATTTTATAGTAACAGTACTAATAAATGATTAGATCGTTTACCTGTGAGGTAAATTATGAATACACTTATTTGTGCTTATTCAACACATTTTAAAAGACATTTTTTGGACAACAAACCATGTACACATAAACACATCAGGTTGAAGAAAGTTCCGTAAATATTGTGTAAATCACGATCAGGCGCTTTGACAAAACATAACATCGTATAATAACATGTAATCGTGTCCAAATGACAGACAAACTGCTACTGTCACTGAATCAAAATGAAAAGTACAATCAATTAGTTATTATCTATTGGTAGTTACTGGGATCTTTCCACAGCTTTGGCCGGGCCATGTTCTGCTCGCCAAAATAGTTTACTCGTCGTGATTTAGCTGAAGATTTTGGTAAAGACATTTAAATAGGCCTGTTTTAAATGGTAAATAGCTGCTTATATAGCACTTTTATCCAAAGAGCTTTACAATGTACTTTCTCATTCACCCGTTCACACACACTGACAGTGGCAGTGGCTGCCATGCAAGGCGCTCTCCTGACCAACCGGCAACTTGGGGTTCAGTGTCAGGGGTCCGTGAACGACTGCCTTAACAACTGAGCTACTTTAGCCATTTACCTGCAGACATACTCAACCCCCTTTGTCATTTGGCAAACTTTGAACCCAGTGGAATTAACTGATGTAAAGTAAAATAATAAAACAGTTGCAAAACCACCTTAACCAAGATTTTAGAGGTTCTGAGTAGACTGGGAAATGTCTGAATTGAAGGTTTTTTATAATAAACCAGACCGGTAAGTTATTTTAGGAAATTGTTAGCAGATTATTGGGCAGTGAAACATGAGGAGGTACAACCCTGGTTTAAAGCCTTCCTAACACATCTGATAAAGCTGAACTCTTAAGTTTGTTGTGTAGTTGCTTTAAAACATTGTCTTACATATGTTATATGTGAACCACACAGAATGAAGTCACAGTTTGGTCTCTGTATCTGCGGGGTACTTATGTAAAATGAATTAGGCATTTGGATTAGTATAGCTTTCCCCATGGTAAGCAGTCTGAGATGGGATCCTGACCAGGCCAGTAGGGGGCAGTAAAGGAACATTTGTTATTGAGGCATTGTCTTCACGCAGAGACAGACAGCTTCTCTTCATTCTGCTGAGAGCGACCACGCTGACAAGTGTTTCTCTGGCCATTTCTCGTGTTAAACAGGTTAGTTTGATGTGCAACTCCACCAAACGTCTTAAAAACCATTTCTAATTGGGTTAAAGATGCAGGGCACAGTTGCAATGTAGTTGTAAAAGCAGTGTTTTGCAGTGGAACAAACTTAAAGTGTAGCTCATAGAGTGAGCCGAGGGCAAGCATGCTAATGTCTACGTACTGGCGTGAGTAGTCACAGGTTTTCCACTCTCCCTTGTGAAACAGTAAGAGGCTCCCATGTTACTGCTCTGTGTTTTACTTGTGTTTTGTATGTTTGTTGATGGGTTTAGTCACAGTGAGGTTAGCTCCTATATTATTCCTCAGTGAAACTTTCATGTTCAAAACGTACGTACATATGTGTAGAAAATGCAGCACTTAGTTGAAGGCTGATATATTAGTAAAAAAATGACTCAAATCTTATGTTTTACATTGTAAGAGTTTTAAGCTGTACATGTGGACATATCCTTGTGTTATAAATCATGAGCTTAAAGAGCAGTATTTTTTCTGGTACCGGTGATGATTCATCCAGCAGCTCAAGTGTGGTTGAACTTGGGAGAACCTGAATCAGTTGTGGTAAAGTTTATTTAAATATTGGGTTTGAATGTGGAAGTTGATGTCAATAGATTCTGCTGAGAGCGACCTCTCTGACAACGAGTGTTTCTCTCGCCATTTCTCCTGTTAAACAAGAAGTTAATCTCTAGCTGCTGGCCTTTCCATTCAGGACTTGCAACATAACACACACAACCAGAACACAACCCCCAAATTCTCTGTTTTCCATGTTGAAAATGGGCCTGTGCCGTTGTGGTACAAGTTGCAAAAATATGTAGAAGTCTCAGTTTCAGAATAACAGACACTCAACCAGTGATCACATAGTACCTTAGTCAAGTGATTCAGGCTTAAAAGAACCTGGACAAAAGTTGATTTGCTCTTGCTTTACTCCGTTGCAGACTGTCCTGACAGGGATGTATTGTCCCTCAGTTCCCATTCCCCTGTTGTACTCATCACAGCCTCAAATCCCAATTCAACCACCATCTTTTCCACCCCACGGTATCAAAATGCCTCACAGTCTCCCCCTGCAGGGCGCAGAGCCTCTCGAGGTGAGAATAGACTTTGTTAGTGTTTACTATTCATTGGCTCTTTTAATCACACACCAAATGATCTATGAACACGTAGAGGGAACCACATGGTATCTGAACTTGTTTCCTTAACACACACTTTTCCTTTTTAATTTCACTTAAAAGAAAACTTTGCCATTAAGCCTTGTAACATTGTCGGACTCTGCCCAAATTAAAATTTGTTTATTAGCTTTACACACAGCAATACTGCTGATATTACTGATGACAGTTAGTGGTACTCAACTCTATTTTAATTGACAAGATGGTTGGAGACATAAAGCCTACAGAATATTAGAAACACCTGGGAATGTAACGCCATCAAGTACATCACCAGTTCCAGTACCTCAAGGCTAAAACATCTTAATTAACTCCTCTATGACAATAAAAAACTTTACAGGCATCACAAAAGGACACTTTGCCTTGCAATAAATGGTAAAGTTGTACCTAATTGCTTTACTCTCGTTTGATGATTACAGTTAAATGTTTTTTATAGCTGAACCATCAAAGCCAGTAGAAGAAATATTTCATGTCTGCTGCATCTCTTCCACATTTTTGCAAATGTATTGTATGAGCCAACCAAGGGGGTTAGTTTAGTTACTTGTTTTATGTAATGTTTGCTGTGCGTGTAATGTAATTGTTTATGTAATGTGTGTTTGTCATGTGTCCATGTACTGATGATGTCTTTAGTGACATCATATGGCTTTGATAGTTTGCCTTTGATGATTACCTATGTAGAGTTTGTTGACCAGTGGTCAAGGAAACAATGCAATGCTAAGGGTTTGTTAAGGAGGGATTCAGTTTTAGCTCAGCTACTGAAGGGTGTAAACGTGACACAGTAACTGAAGCAGAGGAACTGAGTACAAGATAGCAAGAGGGTTTTAGCTCAGCTACTGAAGGGTGCAGACGTGACACAGTAACTGGAGCAGAGGAACTCTGACTACAAGAAAGGTGTGGACTGCAACAAGGTAGAAGAAAAGGGTTCTGTGTTTAGCTGTAGAGGCACACGGTTTCTTACCGAGTTCTACGAGTCCTGCAAGTCCTGTGAGTTCAGACATACTTTGGGAAACTTGTTTGATGAAACAGCTAGTGAGCGTGCTTGTGAGATCACTGTGCTTAAAGTTGTATGTACAATTGATCTGTCATTGGCTAAGTTGAGAAGCAAGTACAATAAATGTTCAATGTCTGTCTAACAACAATCTCTGGAGTGAAGTATGTGCTGAAGAGTCAGGAGCGTTAGATTCGAGTAAGATCACCTCTACATTAGTAAGAAACCATCTCTACACGGGCTAAGCACTATTAAGAGACTGATGGAAAGAAGGGTTGCTTCAGATGTTGATCCAGACAGCGTGATGGACCAACAGGCAAGGCCAAGCAGCGAAGCCATTGAGGAGGCCTCACAGGTTGTACAAGAAGATGCTTTGCGGAGTCTGAAGAACAAAAGAAAGGCTAAGTTAGAGCAGCTGCTGAGACAAAGGAGCAAGATCCACCAGTTCATGGATGAAGAATGCTATTCGGTTGTGGAGGACAGGATGTTACCAGCGTTCTACCAGCTGCTTAAAGAGTTATGTGATATAAATGACTCACTCAAGGAAACTTACCAAGAGCGTAAGCTTGAAGATGACATGAAGACCGATCAAAGTTGGTTCGATACGAGGCTGTCTGCACTCAGGGGACGTGGCGACGACATCGCATGTCGGTTAACAGAGGTACGCCAACGTCGTGAGGAAGCACGTAAGGCAAATGAGAGTGTTGCTCCCGAGGACAGTGTGTCTGTAGCATCCACAAGGAGATCTAGGAAATCTAGAACAAGTTCTGTCACATCTTCAACAACAAAGGCACGCCTTAAGGCCGAAATAGAAAGAAGCTAAGCGTAGGGCAGCGATAGAGCAAGAAGAAGCTAAGCGTAGGGCTACGTTTGCAGATGTAGTTAAGTTTATCACTGATGTATCAGAGAAATCACTGCATCCTTGCTACGGGGACTTGGGAAGACTTAAAGAACACTTAAAAGGGCCTGCAGCTGCGTTTGGGAAAGTAAGTGGAATGAAAAGGAGTTTTACCACTACTGCAAAGCAAGTTACTACTCAAAGGGATGCAAGTATAGAGCCTGGTTTTAGTAAGACAAGCTCCTACAATACCACCAAAGCATCACCCAAGTCTTGTCTCTTTTGCCACGAGGGTCATACATTCGACCATTGTCAAAAACTACAGAATACGCCTTACAAAGAGAAGATAGAGTTTCTAAGGAAGGAAGGTTTATGTTTCAGATGTTTAAAATCGGGGCATATGAGCAGGCACTGCCAGGAAGTGGCAAACTGTCAATTATGTTCCGGGATACACAACACGTTGCTGCACGTGAAGCCAAAGGAAAGGCAGTCCGTGGATCGTGACAATCCGGCAGTGTTCAACGGATTGGTGAACAGCAAACGTAAACAGAATTTCGATGACATGCCCGAGAACACTGAGCGCATCCTTGCCATCATTCCTGTCCGAGTAAAAGCCAAAAAGGGCAACAAAGTAATCACTTCATATGCATTCTTGGATCCTGGCAGCAAAGCTACGTTTTGCACAGATGAACTTCTTGATGAGCTAAATCTACGTGGGAAAAAGGTTAGCCTTCTTGTTACAACCATGGCAGAAAGCAAAGTTGTGACCAGTACTATGGTGACAGAGTTGGAGGTAGGCCACCTGAACTCAAATACCTTCATAGAGCTAAAGGAGGTGTTTTCACAAAGGACTATTCCAGTAAGCAAGAATAACATCCCGCGACAAGAAGATATAGATAAATGGCCACATCTTAAAGGAGTACATGTACCTCTCATTGATGCAGGCATAGGACTGTTGATTGGAACTGATGCTGCCAAGATGATGGAACCAAAGGAAGTTATTCCTAGCGTCGATGATGGGCCCTTTGCAGTCAGAACCATACTGGGTTGGACAGTCAATGGGCCACTAAAGGTGGATGGTTGCAATACAAGCAGGAATGAAATAATGCAAGCCGTGTCAAATCATGTATCTGTGGCCAAGCTGGAAGACCTGTGGAAACAACAGTTTAAATATGACTTTCCTGAGGATGGGCAAGAGGAAAAGTATGAGATGTCTAAGGCGGATCGTCTGTTCATGGAAAGGATGACACAATCTGCTAGGTTGGTAGACGGTCATTACTGCCTTGATCTCCCATTAAAGGAGTTGAACATTAAAATGCCAAACAACCGGGCCGTAGCAGAACAACGTGCTACAACTCTGAAGAGGAAGTTTCTCAGGAATCCGTCATTCAGGGCGGATTATATTACCTTCATGAATGATACAATCACCAAGAAATATGCGGTAAAGGTTCCAATTGAAGACCTTGGCCGTTGTGATGGGAAAGTTTGGTATATTCCACATCATGGGGTGTACCACCCTAAAAAGCTTAAGCTTCGTGTGGTGTTTGACTGTGGCGCGTCATATCAGGGAACCTCTTTGAATAAGCAACTCCTTCAAGGACCTAATCTTACCAGCACAATAATTGGAGTTCTAACCAGGTTTCGTCAGGAACCAGTAACAATAGTAGCAGATGTGGAAGCCATGTTCCACCAGGTAAAGGTCTCGTCGGCCGACGCTGATCTACTCAGATTCCTATGGTGGCCAGACGGTGATGTTAGTCGACCAATGGCAGAATACAGGATGGAGGTACATCTGTTCGGAGCCACTTCATCACCCAGTTGTGCTAGTTATGCGCTCCGCCGATGCGCAGAGGACAATACACATCTGTTCGATGACTGCACAGTAAACACAGTGCTACGAAACTTCTATGTAGACGACTGTCTAAAGTCGGTGGAGACTGTTGAAAAGGCTGAGTCTCTTTACCACAGTTTGAAAACTATGTGTCAGATGGGTGGCTTTAGGCTACACAAATGGATCAGCAATGATAGCAGGGTGTTAGCAGCCATTCCAGAGGAGGAGAAAGCGACAGAAATAATGGACATAGACTTGGACAAAAACGCACTTCCAGTAGAAAGGGTATTGGGCATGCAATGGTGCATTCAGTCTGATAAGTTCAAGTTCAGGGTTGTTATTCAAAGTAAGCCCCCCACAAGAAGAGGGATTTTATCCATGTTGAGCTCAGTGTACGATCCATTGGGAATGCTTGCACCTGTGAATTTATATGCTAGGAACATTATGCAGGAGCTTTGCAGAATGAAGTTGGGATGGGATGAAATAGTGCCTGAACATCTCGCCCAAATGTGGTCTCAGTGGGTGCAAGGTCTTGAGCAGCTAACTGACTTTGGAATTGAGAGATGTTTTAAGCCAAAAAACTTTGGTCAAACTGTGTCCGCTCAACTGCATCATTTTGCAGACGCTAGTGAGAATGGCTATGGGACAGTAACATACTTAGTCCAGCGTAACATCAGTAATCAAGCTCACAGCGCCTTTGTGTTGGGAAAGGCAAGGGTTGCCCCCTTAAAACCCATGACTATCCCTCGTCTGGAGCTTACTGCAGCAACCTTAGCAGTTCGTATAGACAAAATGCTAAGGAATGAGTTGGAACTACCACTGGAAGACTCTGTGTACTGGACTGACAGTACAGCAGTGCTAAAGTACATCAGCAACGAAACATCAAGGTTTCGTACGTTTGTAGCTAACAGGGTGTCAGCGATTCAGCAGACCTCAACAGTCTCTCAGTGGCGCTACGTAAACTCTCAACTTAATCCGGCAGATGGTGCATCAAGGGGACAGAAAGTGAAGGCCTTTCTGCGAAACAAGCTGTGGGTGTCCGGACCTGACTTTCTTACACAGGCAGTCGGGAATTGGCCACGGAACCCAGACTCTCAAGAGATTGATCTGGATGTAGCCGATCCTGAAGTGAAGAGAAATGTCACGGTGAATGTTCTTGCAGTTGAAGAAAGCACTGACATAGTGCAAAGGTTGATGGAGTACTACTCATCATGGACACGCTTAAAAAGGGCCGTGGCGTGGTTTCTGAGATTGAAAGATATGCTTCTAACATCATCCAGAAGAAGAAAGGGGCTGTTACAAAATACCGTCCAAAATATCCAGCTTCGAAGGAAAAAGCTGAACTACAAGACAAGGAAAAAGAACCTAACTGTGGATGAGCTCAAAGAAGCAGAGGTAGACATAATTCGTCATTGCCAGCGAAAGAGCTTTCCGGATGAAATCTCATCTCTGCTAAAAGGGGAAGCAGTAAAAAGGAGCAGTCACATACATAGACTAAATCCAGTGCTTCAGGATGGAATTCTTCGCGTAGGTGGACGGCTCAGCAGAGCTGCCATGCCTGAGGAATCCAAGCATCCCGCTATTCTGGCTAAAAATCATCGAGTATCTCAGCATATACTGCAGGACATCCATGAACGGATAGGCCATGGTGGTCGCAACCATGTCTTGTCTACTTTGCGTCAAAGATACCAAATGCAATCTCAGCAATCAGAAAGACTTTATCCAGTTGTCGCACCTGTCGAAGATTACATGGAGCAACTGGGCGGCAACAAATGGCAGACCTCCCTCTTAGTAGGGTCTTACCTGATGAACCACCGTTTACTAGAACAGGTGTCGATTGCTTTGGTCCCTTTACTATAAAACGAGGAAGAACAACTGCAAAAAGGTATGGTGTCATATTCACATGTATGGCTACCAGAGCTGTTCACATAGAGGTGGCAGCGTCATTGGACACGGATTCATTCATTAATGCACTTCGACGTTTTATTGCAAGAAGAGGTCAAGTTGTAGAAATTCACTCAGATAATGGAACAAACTTTGTTGGTGCTGAGAGAGAACTCAAAAGGTCTCTAGAAGAGTGGAACATGTCAAAAATTGAAAATAGGCTGACTCAGAGTGGTATCAAATGGATGTTTAATCCTCCATCTGCTTCACATTTTGGAGGGGTATGGGAACGTCTAATTCGATCTGTTAGAAAGGTACTCAGCGCTACATTGAAGGATCAAAGTTTGGATGAAGAGGGTCTGCAGACATTACTCTGCGAGGTGGAAGCCATTTTAAATAGTCGGCCAATAACTACACCTTCGGATGATCCGAATGACTTGGAGGCTTTGACGCCAAATCACCTTCTCCTCCTAAAAACCCAGCCTTCGATACCTCCAGTTTTCCAGGAAGATGATCTTTACAGCCGCCGTAGATGGAGACAAGTCCAGTATATGGCAGATCTCTTTTGGAAACGTTGGGTTAAAGAATATCTACCTGAGCTTCAAAGGCGGCAAAAATGGACACATGCAAAGCGTAATTTTGTTACTGGGGACATTGTGTTGATTGTGGATGAGTCAGCGCCTCGTAACTCCTGGGTGATTGGCAGGATCATCCACACAATACAGGATGAGCGAGGTTTAGTCCGTCAGGTTCGTATCAAGACAAGGACCAACGAGTTCGATAGACCCATAACCAAGGTCTGTCTTCTCCAGGAATCAGAGTGAGACAGTGGTAAAGACTGATCTCCTACGGTGTGTTAAGTGCTGGTAACCTCTGGCACCAGAAGAAAGAAGAAAGAACACCATAGAAGAATAGTCATGATGTTTATGGATTATTGTTTTATTATTGTATTATTGTTTTTGGTTTGTGCAAAGTAATTTAGTAATTGTTTCCAACATTAAATGTCTAATATTGGAGCACAATTAGGGCTCGGGTGTGTATGAGCCAACCAAGGGGGTTAGTTTAGTTACTTGTTTTATGTAATGTTTGCTGTGCGTGTAATGTAATTGTTTATGTAATGTGTGTTTGTCATGTGTCCATGTACTGATGATGTCTTTAGTGACATCATATGGCTTTGATAGTTTGCCTTTGATGATTACCTATGTTGAGTTTGTTGACCAGTGGTCAAGGAAACAATGCAATGCTAAGGGTTTGTTAAGGAGGGATTCAGTTTTAGCTCAGCTACTGAAGGGTGTAAACATGACACAGTAACTGAAGCAGAGGAACTGAGTACAAGATAGCAAGAGGGTTTTAGCTCAGCTACTGAAGGGTGTAAACGTGACACAGTAACTGAAGCAGAGGAACTGAGTACAAGATAGCAAGAGGGTTTTAGCTCAGCTACTGAAGGGTGCAGACGTGACACAGTAACTGGAGCAGAGGAACTCTGACTACAAGAAAGGTATGGACCGCAACAAGGTAGAAGAAAAGGGTTCTGTGTTTAGCTGTAGAGGCACACGGTTTCTTACCGAGTTCTACGAGTCCTGCAAGTCCTGTGAGTTCAGACATACTTTGGGAAACTTGTTTGATGAAACAGCTAGTGAGCGTGCTTGTGAGATCACTGTGCTTAAAGTTGTATGTACAATTGATCTGTCATTGGCTAAGTTGAGAAGCAAGTACAATAAATGTTCAATGTCTGTCTAACAACAATCTCTGGAGTGAAGTATGTGCTGAAGAGTCAGGAGCGTTAGATTCGAGTAAGATCACCTCTACATGTATGTTTGTGAACTTGTGGACATTGCTGAGACTTCAGATTAATATTCAGTGAATTCAAATCATGTTTGGCTGTGACCATAATGCTTATCGACTTCAGCCCAACAGACAGTTTTACATGTTCTTGTAAAGCGTACTTATTTGTCAAGGTAATAATAATAATAATGATTGTAATAATGACAGTTTTTAGTATATAATGACACTGTAGTGCATATGAAATGATGTTCAACCTTCTGCAGTATTAGTGCTGCAGCTGTAAAATGAGCATTCTGCTTGTGGAAATTTGGCTCAGTGAGCTCCAGTATTGGAAAATATTGGAACAAGCCCGTGAAGGATTTGGTAATGTCAAACTGTGGCAGATTAGTTCATCAACTGTGCAGATATGTGAGTATGAAAGGGGGAACTTAATTATATTCAATAATTATTCGCCAGCAGTACTGTATCTATGCCATGAAATTTGTTAGTAATCTATGTCTCGTAGAACTGTAGATATTAATATAACAAATCTTGGGATGAGCAATTGCAGCTCCTATGATTCCAAAATAAAAGCTAGATGTGAACCAGACCTTTTACTCTGAAATAGCAGCTTGTTTCGCTTAACTGGACAAGTAAAATATGGTTCTAGAAGAGCTGAAACAATTGGCTGATGCATTGATTGACAGGAACGTAATCATTAGCCATTTTAATTAAAATGAGTTTTTTGAAGAATAGCTATTGTCATCCATCTTGAGCCTGGGTTAGCTTATTGGCTTGTACTGTAGTCCTTTTTTGTCCTCCAACAATTAACATATATATTGACACATGATCATTGTGTCATGTTTCTTTATTCCAAATCATGTGGTAGCAAAAGTTTTTAACAAATATTGCTCCAGAAGCTCAGATCCGCCTGAACTTTGTACATTGGTCTGAAGTCACCCAGTCACCAAGAGTATGCAATGACATCATTTAGAGCACCTTCTTTTTTTTTTGTCCTCTCGGCTTATCCCGCAATTTCAAGGTTGCCACAGTGGATAATCTTTGTCCGCATGCTGATTTGACACATTTTCTATGCCCTTCCTGACGCAACCCTAAACAATTTCTACCGGGCTTGGGACACTGATGTGGTTCCGTGTCTTGCCCACGGACACTTCAACATGTAGTCTTAACCATGTTTATTCTAACAAATGTGACCCAGTGTCACCCTGTCTCTGCCTGATGTTGTTGAATGTTTTGAACAATAACAGGTCCATTGCACAGATGTTGTGGATCATTTTGGAGTCGGTTTTAAAGAGAGTTAATTATGAACCAAACAAATTTTTCTCTGTCTTGGCTTCCACTCTGTTTCTGTAATCCTGCTCTGTTTGTGTCTCTATAACCTTCCATTGAATTTCCTGATCAGTATGTCTATATAGTTTGATCTGCTGTTCTATTTCTGTGTCCCAGGACTGGTTTCGGAGCCACAGGAATAAGTGGAGGAAAGTGGAGCGCTCCATCACAGCAAAGGCTGAACACAGAGTAGACAGAGTGGCAGATCATTTCATCAACTGTGCAGATATGTGAGTGTGAAAGGGGGAACTTTATTATACTTAATCATTATTCGAAGTAATGCAACCGGGGAACTTTATTATACTTAATCATTATTCACATGCCAAACCAAACATGCGAGTGACAAAGACTTCCATACTCGGTCGGGAATGTTGGTACTATGACAGGGAAGGCTAGGAGTTGATCGACATGATGCAGAGAAGGAAGGTGGACATACTGTGTGTCCAGGAGACCAGGTGGAAAGGTAGCAAGGCTAGAAGCTTAGGAGCAGGGTTTAAGTTGTTTTACCATGGGTCAGATAGGAAGAGAAATGGAGTAGGAGTTATATTGAAAGAGGATTTTGTGAGGAATGTTCTAGAGGTGAAAAGAGTATCGGACAGGTTGATGAGTCTGAAGCTGGAAGTTGAAGGGTGATGTTCAATGTTGTGAGTGGTTATGCCCACAGGTAGGATGTGAGTTAGAAGAGAAGGAGAAATTCTGGAGTGAGTTAGATGGAGTGATGCAGAGCATCCCCAGAGGTGAGAGAGTTGTCATTGGTGCAGATTTCAATGGGCATGTAGGTGAAGGGAACAGAGGTGATGAGACAGTTATGGGCAGGTTTGGTGTCCAGGACAGGAACATGAAGGTCAGATGGTGGTTGACTTTGCAAAGAGGATGGAAATGGCTGTAGTAAACACTTTCTTTCAGAAGAGGCAGGAACATAGGGTGACGTACAAGAGCGGAGGAGAAGCACTCAGGTAGACTACATCTTGTGTAGACGTTGTAATCTGAAAGAGATCAGTGACTGTAAAGCATTGGTAGGGGAGAGTGTAGCCAGACAACACAGGATGGTGGTGTGTAAAATGATACTGGTGGTGAGGAGGATAAGGAGGACTAAGGCAGAGCAGAGGACAAAGTGGTGGAAGTTGAAAAAGGAAGAATGTCGTTTAGTTTTCAGAGAGGAGCTGAGACAGACTCTGGGTGGTTTGGAGGTGCTTCCAGATGACTGGACTACTACAGCTAATTTGATCAGGAGACAGGTAGGAGGGTACTCGGTGTGTCATCTGGAAAGAGGAAAGCGGACAAGGAGACTTGGTGGTGGAACGAGGAAGTTCAGGAGTGTATACAGAGAAAGAGGTTAGCTAAGAAGAAGTGGGACACTGAGAGGACTGAAGAGAGTAGACAGGAGTACAGGGAGATACAGCGTAAGGTGAAGATAGAGGTGGCAAGGCCAAACAAAGAGCATATGAGGACTTGTATGCTAGGTTGGACACTAAAGAGGAGAGGTGGATTTGTACAGGTTGGCCAGACAAAGAGATAGAGATGGAAAGGATGTGCAGCAGGTTAGGGTGATTAAAGATAAGGATGGAAATGTATTGACAGGTGCCAGGAGTGTGATGGGAAGATGGAAGGAGTACTTTGAAGAGTTGATGAACGAGGAAAATGAAAGGGAACGAAGAGTAGAAGAGGTGACTGGTGTGGAGCAGGAAGTAGCAAAGATTAGTAAGAGTGAAGTGAGGAGGACATTGAAGAGGATGAAGAGCGGAAAGGCAGTTGGCCCTGATGACATACCTGTGGAGGTATGGAAGTGTCTAGGAGAGGTGGCAGTAGAGTTTTTGACTAGTTTGTTTAACAAGATCTTGAGAGTGAGAGGATGCCAGAGGACTGGAGGAAAAGTGTACTGGTACCAATTTTTAAGAACAAGGAGATGTGCAGAGCTGTGGCAACTACAGAGGAATAAAGCTGATGAGTCACACAATGAAGTTGTGGGAAAGAGTAGTGGAAGCTCGGCTAAGGGCAGAGGTGAACATTTGTGAGCAGCAATATGGTTTCATGCCTAGAAAGAGTACAACAGATGCAGTATTTGCTTTGAGGACGCTGATGGAGAAGTACAGAGAGGGTCATAGGGAGTTGCATTGTGTCTTCGTAGATTTAGAAAAGCGTATGACAGGGTGCCGAGAGGAGCTGTGGTATTGTATGAGGACGTCTGGAGTGGCAGAGAAGTATGTTAGAGTGGTGCAGGACATGTATGAGAGCTGTAAGACAGTGGTGAGGTGTGCTGTAGGTGTGACAGAGGAGTTCAAGGTGGAGGTGGGTCTGCATCAAGGATCGGCTTTGAGCCCCTTCTTGTTTGCTCTGGTGATGGACAGGCTGACAGATGAGGTTAAGCCGAAAGGAAAAGAAGAAGATTATTCGCTAGCAGTACTGTATCTATGCCATTAAATTTGTCAGTAATCTATATCTCATAGGACTGTAGATAATCATATAAAAAGTCTTGGGATGAGCAATTGCAACTCCTTTGATTTCAGGCTTCTGATGCAACCCTAAACAATTTCTACCGGGCTTGGGACTGGTACTTAAAAACTTAGGGATGACACTGATGGGGTTCCGTGTCTTGCCCAGGGACAGTTCGAAATGTCGTCTGATCCATGTTTATTCTAACAAATGTGACCCAGTGTCACTCTGTCGCTGCCCGATGTTGTTAAATGTTTTGAATAATAACAGGTCCATTGCACAGTTGAATATATTAATCCAGGTTGCAGACTGACAGACATTGTATTTGAATATTAGCAGTTCATTGCTATTTTTAGTGTCCCTATGGATGTAAAGGTATTCATGAAGATTTGTGTCGAGCAAAAATTTGCAAAAAGAAATACGGGAAATAATTACTAGGTCCTTAAAGATTTTACCAGGCTTCATTTTTCAAAAAGTAATTTTTGCATAAATTTCTGTATTGTGAGAAATTTAGTTTTACATTGTTTACCTTGACTGTTCAGATGATTTGATTATTACGCTTTGCTATGAGAAAATCATAATTTCCCTCAGCTGCCGGGGATAGAGACTTTGAATAGCTGCCTGGTGCCAACTCCACCGAAGAAAACACGAACGCATTACAGTACTGGTAATTGAATTATGTGTTCATCCATGTGTATTCTCATTTTTACCCTGCAAGTTCTTGAGTGTGTGTGTGTGTGTGTGTGTGTGTGTGTGTGTGTGTGTGTGTGTATATATGCATGCAGATCAATTAGAGCATTTAAAGGCCCTGTTCCAGGAAGACTGCTATCCTGACGCAGAGAAGACAAGAGGAGAGTCATTGCAGCCTCAGTTGGTGTGACACCTCGGAAAATTCTGGTCTCTTTTGATCTTTTGTTGTGGATCATTTTGCAGTCGGTTTTAGGGAGAGTTGATTATGAACCCAACAAACTTTTCTTTGTCTTGGTTTTCACTCTGTTTCTGTAATCCTGCTCTGTTTGTGTCTCTATCACATTCCATTTCATTTCCTGATCAGTATGTCCATATAGTTTGATCATCTGCTCTATTTCTGTGTCCCAGGACTGGTTTCAGAACCAAAGGAATAAGTGGAGGAAAGTGGAGCGCTCCATCACAGCAAAGGCTGAACACAGAGTAGATTGGAATGTAACAGTAGCGCCCCACATCTACAGCTCAACCTCACCCTGCCCACACTGGTCCCTAATAGGTCAGTGAACTCTGGATCTGTAGGATCTATTTTGAGTACAAAAATACTTAGATTTACACTTCATTTGATGCATAACTTATTGTTAATCATGTTACCTTTTTTACAGTAAGGGAGCTTCCTGTTTTTCTAGTCACTTTTCCACAAAGCTGCCTCAGCTTTCCCCTGCAGTGCCATCTTTTCCACTTTGTACAACCAGACCCCTCCCTCCTCCAGCAACCTACTGGCCAATCTCAGCAGCCCAGGTAATCCACATACAACAACATAGGTTTTCTATTGTGCTTCTTAATTACCATTAAAATGTCATCTGGATTCTTAATAATAATGCTCAGAGCTAAAGCACACATCTGGGTCATAGTAGCTGTAGGAGCCATCTCTGGGGCATGGTGCCTTTGAGTGATAGTGCAGCATACACAGTTGGCTAGCTCTTTACAGCTTTCTTTCCCAATGCCATTTTCTCTGTTCCTCTGCATGTTGGAGGATCATTTACACCCCAGCTGTTCTCCAGTCACTACAGTTGTTTCCGCTTGTGTCACTGAATGATCTGTGAATATGTGTGCGGCAGCAAAATGTTCATAATGCTACCCTAAGATCATGTAATACTGAAATAAGTTACTGCTTGGTTCTGTGAGGATTTGATGCCACCTTACTGACAACAAGAGTTCTTAATGTTTATTTAAAACAATGGATTGGAAAGTGTCTTATTAATGATGATGACCTGGCAGAGAAGAAGGCAAAAACATTTTTGGAACTTCTTGACAAAAACTGGAAGAACAGGGTTTATGTCAACACTCACCAAACTATACACACACACACACACAAAAAAAAAAATGGGATAAACAAGATGACATTCCTTTCACCAAAGATTTGATGGCTCTGAGGGATCATCTCAGGGTGGTGGAACATCAAACAAAGAATGAACTGATGCAGTGCCAAAATTTACAAGCATACAAGATGTTAGAATTCTGTTCTGGCACAGGTCATTGTGTTTAACAAACGAAGAGAAGGGGAAGCGTTAGGGCTAACTCTTGAAGCCTACATGAAAGCAAGCATAATTCCCATCAATGTGGACATTTATGAAACCCTGACACCATTAGAAAAACAGCTCAGCATGCTACTAACTTGCATAGTCCACGGAAAAAGAGAAAGAAAGGTACCTGTTTTTTTTACTGACTTTATTGACTTAATTAAAATGAGAGAAGTTGGTGTACCTGTTAAAAACTCCTATTTCTTTGGAAGACCTGGAGCGATGACAAACATACGTGGATGTGACTGCTTGCGAAAATATGCAACAGAAAGCAAAGCAGAAAACCCTTAACTCTTAAGGTCAACTAAATTAAGAAAGCAGGTTGCCACACTCTGCCAGCTCCTGGATCTTAGTGAGCAAGAGTTGAACAAGTTGCAAGGTTCATGGGGCATGACATTAGAGTTACCGTGACTTCTATAAACAGTCAAAACGTTTCAAACTGCAAAGACATCCAAGCTTCTTTTTGCAATTGAGCAAAGCTCAGTGCTTTGCTCAATTGCAAAAAATAATCTTGACACAATCAATGTTTTTGTGGTGGTATGTATTCGCTGTAATTCATTTCTTTTGTCTTGGTCTGTTTTATTGTTGGCGCATAAACATTGTATTTGTAATGAATTGAAATATTGTTATGATTAAGTGGTAGAAACATGTCACTAAGCCATATGACATTATTTGTACAATCCACTTAACCTTGAAAATATCAAAGACAAAAAGTCACCCATTCACACTCACAATTCACACTCAATTCACACTCACACACTCACAATCTCACACACCGATGGGGGAGGCTATGCAGCTGGCCAACACTCTCCAACAGCAACTTAAAAAAATAGATCTCTCATTTAAAAAGTATGAGAAGTCTCTATGTACAGGCTGTTAGAAGGACGTCAATCGGCCAAAATATGGTACTTCACCAGTCTTTCTGTTTTGTATCTAATAGCATTAGGTGTGAACTGCAAACACAAAGTAAATTTGTTTTTAAAGCTTTTCTGTAGTTATATATTCAGAAACGGCTTTAGTGCAATTATTTACTCAAATATGAAGTTTCACACAGATGTTATAATAAATAATAGTGTCTGGAAAGAGGAAAGTGGACAAGGAGACTTGGTGGTGGAACAAGGAAGTTCAGGAGTGTATACATAGAAAGAGGTAAGGCTGTTGGTCCTGATGACATACCTGTGGAGGTATGGAAGTGTCTAGGAGAGGTGGCAGTAGAGCTTCTGACTAGTTTGTTTAATAAGATCTTGGAGAGTGAGAGGATGCCCAAGAACTGGAAGAGTGTACTGTTGACCATTTTTAAGAACAAGGGAGATGTGCAGAGCTGTGGCAACTACAGAGGAATAAAGTTGATGAGCCACACAATGAAGTTGTGGGAAAGAGTAGTGGAAGCTAGGCTAAGGGCAGAAGTGAGCATTTGTGAGCAGCAATATGGTTTCATGCCTAGAAAGAGTGCAACAGATGCAGTATTTGCTTTGAGGATGCTGATGGAGAAGTACAGAGAAGGTCAGAGGGATTTGCATTGTGTCTTTATAGATTTAGAGAAAGCGTATGACAGGGTGCCAAGAGAGGAGCTGTGGTATTGTATGAGGAAGTCTGGAGTGGCAGAGAAGTATGTTAGAGTGGTGCAGGACATGTATGAGAGCTGTAAGACCATGGTGAGGTGTGCTGTAGGTGTGACAGAGGAGATCAAGGTGGTGGGGGGTCTGCATCAAGGATCGGCTCTGAGCCCCTTCTTGTTTGCTCTGGTGATGAACACCCTCACAGATGAGGTTAGACAGGTCTCTTCGTGGACTATAATGTTTGCAGATGACATTGTGATTTGTAGTGAGAGCAGGGAGCAGGTGGAGGAAAATCTAGAGAGGTGGAGGTCTGCTCTGGAAAACAGGGATGAAGGTTAGTCGCAGCAAGACAGAACACGTGTGTAAATGAGAGGGACCCAAGTGGAACAGTGAGGTTACAGGGAGCACAGGACAGGATCAGGAATGAGGACATCAGAGGGACAGCTCATGTTAGATGTGTTGGAGATAAAGTCAGAGAGGCCAGATTGAGGTGGTTTGGACATGTTCAGAGGAGAGACTGTGAATATATTGGTAGAAGGATGCTGAGGTTGGAGCTGCCAGGCAGGAGGTCTAGAGGAAGACCAAAGAGGAGATTTATGGATGTAGTGAGAGAGGACATGAAGTTAGTTGGTGTGAGAGAAGAGGATGCAGAGGACAGGGTTAGATGGAGGCACATGATTCGCTGTGCCGACCCCTGAAAGGGAACAGGCAAAATAGTGGCAAAAACAAATGGGGAAAGAGATTTTAATATTTCACATTAAAAGCGCATGAAGCTGTCCTTGAAATAGAGTCGGTCACATGATAAAACACCCTGATGTCACAGTGAGCCTTAATGTAACCTGTGATAACATGTAAATGAAACAAAAAGCCATTGATTGAATTACATCATTGTTTGAATTCCTAAAGAAAAGCAGCTGTAATTGTGTCTTGTGAATATTTACTGATAAAGGTGTGTGATAGTGGAGTAGTTGGATTTTAGACTTTTCCAAAAGTTCTAAAAGTTTTCCTAAACACTGATAAAGTTGACACACAGGTTAAAACATGTGTCAAAAGGGGGGAATGTTGATTTTTTTTTACAGCAACAATGGTTTACCAAGGGGTGTGTATCATATGCACAGAAATATTGTCAATCTTGCTTTATCTGTGTGACATTACTAAAGCCGCAGGGAGCACATCCTCCATCTGATAAACCATTTGACCATGTGATGATTGATTTCATTGAGTTGATACCTACTTGAGAGAAGAGATATGTTTTGTTATGATTGACATACTCAAAACAAAATTGGTATGAAGAAGGTGTCCTTGGACTGAGGTTTCTCCGGTTGTTTTAATGAACATGGGGTTTGGGGGGAAAAAATAAATACAATTGTTTGGGAAATCACCAATTTTGGGAAAATGACATGTTGCAGTATTGCCAGACCTTGTGTTCTGCTTTGTTTCAAATACATTAGCAGGAGAAGGACATTCCTTCTATTCCAACTGAAGGATTTCTAGGAGGTGGATCGGACCCTTCCAAATAATGCACACAACCACACAGCAGTGAAAGATGTGGATAAGGAGGAGGAGTGTGATTGGGCATGCCTGCACTCAGAGTCCCCAAGCCGTGAAGAAGGAAAGCAACAGTGAGAACAATACCATGGAAGACAGAATGAGATGCCTTGCGCCACAGTACACTAGTTGAGTTAAACACATGTTTTGAAAGACATGGTGAATCTGTGGAGGAAAACCACAACAGACTCTATCCCAGAACTGGACAGGAACGTGTACACAGGTGATGTTTGTGTCACCTGGGAAGTTAGGAATCAAACATGACACCTCCCCACTCTCCAGGGAAGAAGTGCAGTGCCCATAAAAGATAATTTGATGGAAAATTAGAAACCAAATAGCAGGATTTGAGTCTTCTTTGTACCATTAATAAAAATGTTGATTGGATGAATTACACACAGTATATTATATTCACCACACCTCTGATGCTGTAGAACGCCTGGTGGAGCAGGTGGCAGAATAGGATGGACCTAGACATGCTCCTTGCTGAGAAAGAAGGTGTTTGTGTGATGTTTGGAGACTCATGTTGTACTTTCATTACTAAAGGAAAATGACATGACACCACGTCTACTTCCTGAGTGCGATGCCACATAAGTGGTTGGGGGAGAATTGGTTTTGTTTTTTGTCTCCTGTTGTGTCAAAAATTATAGGTTAGATGTATAGTCTGGGAAGCACAAACACAAAATTTTGAATGAAGGACAGACTACATTTGGAAATGTCTCTGAACTTTTGTGAATTAATTGGGCTTTGCCATTTGTGCCACTTGTTTAACAACATTGTCTGTGTTCATTATGTAAAGACCTGTATTGTTCTGTTTTGTTAAGGGGAAAAGATCAGAAATAGGCCGTTAAACTAAATCTCAAACCTAGAATAACAACATCAAAGAATGTAATCCACTCCTATTATTAATTACAAGGATTGAATCCCAGATTCCAAGAACATAACTGAAGTGCTAATACAAATCCAAATTGTAAGAAAACTATAGAATTTGTGCAAACAGAGATCATGTGTCTGTGCTTTTAAAGTAAATGGTAAATGCTCTGCACTTATATAGCGCTTTTCTACCTATTGGCACTCAAAGCGCTTTACACTGCTTCTTATTCACCCATTCACACTCACAATCACACACACTCATACATCGATTGATACAATGAGATTGGTGGACAACCGCTCTACCTTCCTGCACCACAGTCGCCCCGTGTGTTCCTACTCTCAGTGTGGACTGAAACTCGTGAGTATAGGTTTCACCATGTCTCCAGCATGTTCTGTGACAGAATGACCTTGCAATAGTCAAATAGTGCAGCCCTTCCAAACATATTCTCCAAATTCTTATAACAAGCATTGAAAGGTATTGTGAAACCTGAATCCTAATCAATAAAAAACTCTATAGGTTCACAACTCAATTGATAGCCCAACTAATTAATGTTAGCAGAAAGACATTTCAAATGTCCACAATTAAAATTTGCTAGTTATTATTGCCCCCTAGTGTCAAGTTTTATGAACTGACAGAGTAAAGAGAGATGAGTAATCACAGTCATCTGTAATTTTATCATAATTCCCAAATGGGGAATATGCATGTGTTATTTATTAGGAACTACCTAATGCTACAAATGTGTATTGGAATTCTGAAAAATAGATTTTTTTTATACTTAAATGTTTCCAAAAAGAGAATCACATTCATGATTGGTTGTTCTTTATCCAATGAGAATTGAGCTGGTACACTGACTTTCCAGACAGGAAGTATTTTCATTAGAAGACATCCCCCAGCAGACAACAAGGACAACTGCACATGTAAGATGTAATTACAAAGATAAAACCAAAATGACTAATCCTGTCAATCAATGTTGTATAATCCCTGATTGTTAATCCAATGATAAATTACAAGTGACTAATCCTTCCAAAACTTTTAATATAGTCACCAATTCTTTCAAAATAGTTATCTAAAAGTAATATATTCCAAATGTTGTCTATGAATCACTAGAGCTCCCTGGTTTATCATCTAAGGTAATATATTTCAAATACTGACTTTAAAGTACTAAATCTTCCATGTTTACCGTCAATCATAATGTATTTCAAAGAATAATTTTAAGTCACTAATTCTTCCTAGCTAAGCATCTATTTTTATGTTTTCCAAATATTGAATCTAATTTACTAATGCTTTCAAGTTTAGCATCCAATATTATAAACTTTTCTTAGTTTAGCTCCTAAAGATAGTCATTTCAAATAGTGAATAGAACTTACTAGCTTTAAGTTTAACATCTATGGTTATATATTACAAATGTTTAACACTAATCATCAAAGCTTTTTGGTTTACATCTCAGTTAGTGTATTTTACATCTTAAATATACATCACTAATAATTCCGAGTCTATTCTCTTAACTGTCCAAATATTTCACCTTTTCTGATTTTTCAGGTATCTGCTCCATGGATTGTCCAGGTGCCAAAGATAAGAAGCTTGACCCACCGGTTGGAAGGACAGTAAGTCATTTTCCATGTATCACTGAGAAACTACATTTGTGGTTCAGTGTGAGCAACATCAAGTGTGCTAATGGCATTTCCTTAGTTTTACAGATTAAATGTTTGCATTAGTGCATATTTGCATCTGTTGAAGTCCTGCTTGAAAAATGTGTAAATGTATTTCTAGAATCCCAAGGAAGACTGGTGGAATATTTGTGTTTCTCATAACACTGAAGGGGATGCAGGCTCCACAGTGAGTACACATGCTAAAATTATTCCTGTATATTCAATCACTTTATCTCTTTCACTCTCTCTCACACACAAACACAGCTTTAAAAAAACATTTTGTTTATGTACATCATCAAATTAAAGAATAATGCTAGAACACTTAATCAAAATGTTTGTGTTACTTCTTTCATCTCTGGACTTTTGATTACAAGGTCCAGGAGAAGGACAAACCCACCACAGAAGGGCACGGTATGTAAAATCCCCAAAATCCAAAAAAACAATTTACAGAGATTGAATCTTATTTTACATAAAGTGAATCTAGCTCTGTAATCACTGCAAAGAGGAAACACTAATGTCTAATTTTCAGGAGTTGTATTGAAAATCACCTTGACTACTATAGAGTACATGTTATGTATAAGACACTTTGGAACATAGAATGGGACCAGGAAGTTGACATGACATGTAATTCCTGAGTGCGATGCCACATAGGGTTAGATGTATAATTTGGGAAGCACAAACACAAAATTTAGAGTGAAGAACAGACTACATTTGGAAACATCTTTGAACTTGTGTGAATTAATTGGGCTTTGCCATTTGTGGTACACACGTTGTCTTTGCATTCTTGTAGATGCTGACATGAAAGATCACGTCAAAAAGGATGGGAAGAGTCATTGTTAAGGTGCCCACCCAGCAATTATCACAATCCACTCATATACTTGTAAGAGAAACATGTTAATTTTATTTTTGTTGCTGTTTTTGAGGTTCGTTGTATTTTTATGCTCTTTTATAAAATGCAAAAAAGTAATTCTACAATCTGCTCTAGCCAATTGATGATGTCCCACCTGATCCCTGCCATGTTGAAGTAAATCTGGCGCTGCAACCACAGGCACCTTTTCTGATCCTGAGTATACAATTTCAGCAAGAATGTCCATAATAACTGATAAATGTCTTCTTTTCTTATGCTATGGGGAAATGTCCACCTTGGAAATATGTCTCTGTGTATATTATGCAATACTGGGCACAGTGAAGCTTGCCGTTGTCGCCTACATGTTCTTGAAAATGATGAACAACTGATGTCATAGTTTGGCACTCCTTTAAATGGAGTATTATGCACATGATGTCCATGTGATATATCCTAAATTATCTTGAAAATGGCAAAAGATCTGTTCATTAAAGTTCTTGTTTAACAACAGTCATTGTCAGTGTTCATTATGTAAAGACCTCTATTGTTCTGTTTTGCTGAGTGGAAAAGATCAGAAATAGGGCATCAAACTAAATATAAAACGTACAATAACAATATCCAAGAATGTAATCCAAGTTCCAATAACATAACTGAACTTCTAATACAGATCCAAATTGTAAAAAAAACTACAGAATTTGTGCAAACAGAGATCATGTGCCTGTGCTTTTAAAGTGTGTTCCTACTGTCAGTGTGGACTGAAACTCAAGAGTATATGTTTCTCCAAGTCTCCAGCATGTTCTGTGACAGAATGACCTTGCAAAAGTCAAATAGTGCAGCCCTTCCAAACATATTCTCCAAATTCTTATAACAAGCATTGAAAGACTCAATTAATGGGGTATCAGCCCAACTACTTAATGTTAGCAGAAAGACATCCCAAATGTCCACAACTCTATGTGTGAGATAGGAATAGGAAGCCCCTACAGAAATTATAGTCCGGAACAATATGAATTTCATAAAGTTTTGAAATGAGTGATTAAAATTTGTTAGTTATTATTGCCCCCTAGTGTCCATTTTCATGAAATGACAGAGTAAAGACAGAGGAGTAATCACAACAGTCCTCTGTAATTTTATCATAATTCCAAATGGGGAATATGCAAATATGTGTTATTCATTAGGAATTACTTAATGCTAAAAATGTGAATTGGAATTCCAAATTGTTCATTTTTTTATACTTAAATGTTTCCAAAAAGAGAATCACATTCATGATTGGTTGTTCTAGATGAGTTTTATTTCAATTCATAAAAGAAAAGTTTAAATGATGGTATGTGCAAGAATGGCAAAAAAACAAACAAACAATTTTTTCTTTGTCTTAGTTCACATAAACCAGAGGTTGTACCACACACAATTTATGTTGTTTTATGTGAATTTATCATGAATGAAAGTACATTTTGTATTTATTTTTCATAAATAAACTACTATTTTGAAATAAAACATTTAATGAAAAAATTATTGTATTTGAAAAGTTTGTAATAAAAATGAATCCTTTGTGATAATTTCACCTATATAACATACATATTATTCTGAATTGTTATTAACAATAAGTATCAAAAGTCCAAACGAGATAGGTAATTTAATTAATAACAATAATGTTATCTTGATTGAGCAGCCACTTCACATGAAAAGTGAAAATTTTGAAATGTTATTTTTTTCAGTTATTTTCACCCTCGAAGTGTCCAGTTGCATGTACGGACAGATTAAACTGAATTTTATCATAATTCCAAATGGTATATATGCAAATCTGTTTTAATATAAAGAGATTACTTAATGTCAGATTTAGATTGGCATTCCAAATTGTTGATTTTTTATACTTAAATGTTTCCAAAAAGAGAATCACATTCATGATTGGTTGTTCTTTATCCAATGAAAAATGAGCTGGTACACTGAATTAGTAATATATATATATATATACTATATATATATAGTAATATATTCCAAATGTTATCTATGAATCACTAGAGCTCCCTGGTTTATCATCTAAGGTAATATATTTCAAATACTGACTTTAAATTACTAAATTATCCATGTTTACAGTCCAACAAAATGTATTACAAAGAATACTTTTAAGTCACTTAGTCTTCCTAATTAAGCATCTATGTTTATGCATTCCACATATTGAATTTAATTCACTAATGCTTTCAAGTTTAGCATCCACTACTATAAACTTTTCTTAGTTTAGCTCCTAAAGATAGTCATTTCAAATAGTGAATAGAAATTACTACAGATTGCAAGTTTAACATCTATGGTGACATATTACAAATATGTAACACTAATCATCAAAGCTTTTTGGTTTACATCTCAGTTAGTGAATTTCACATCTTAAATATACATCACTAATAATTCAGAGTCTATTCTCTTAACTGTCCAAATATTTCACCTTTTCTGATTTTTCAGTTATCTGCTCCATGGATTCTCCAGTGGCCAAAGATAAGAAGCGTGAACCAACAGCTGGAAGGACAGTAAGTCATTTTACATGTATTACTGAGAAACAACATTTGTGGTTCAGTGTGAGCAGGACAAACCCAAATTCAATTCAATTCAACTTTATTTATATAGCTTTATTTATAACAACAAAGTCATCTCAGGGCACTTTACAGAATAAAGTCAAGAATATAAAGATGTATAAAGAGAACCCAACAATTCCCCCTGGAGCAAGCCATAGGCAACAGTGGAGAGGAAAAACTCCCTTTAACGGAAGAAACCTCCAGCAGAACCAGCCTCAGGGTGGACGGCCACCTGCCTCGACCAGATGTTGTCTATAAATCAGTAGAGCTCCCTGGTTTATCATCTAAGGTAATATACTTCCAATACTGACTTTAAATTTCTAAATCTTCCATGTTTATAGTCCAAAGTAATGTATTACAAAGAATAATTTTAAGTCACTAAGTTTTCCTAATTAAGCATCTATGTTTATGTTTTCCAAATATTGAATCTAATTCACTAATGCAAGTTTAGCATCCAAGATTATAAACTTTTCTTAGTTTAGCTGCTAAGGCTAAACTAGTCATTTGAAATAGTGAATAGAAATTACTACAGTTTGCAAGTTTAACATCTATGGTGACATATTACAAATATGTAACAGTAATCATCAAAGCTTTTTGGTTTACATCTCAGTTAGTGAATTTCACATCTTAAATAGACATCACTAGAGCCTTTAGCTATCAAGCTCCTCTCTTGTGGAACCAGCTCCCAGTTCAGATTCGGGAAGCAGACACCCTCTCTACTTTTAAGTCTAGGCTTAAAATCTTCCTCTTTAATAAAGCTTATAGTTTAGTTATAGTTATGCTGCTGGGGGACCCTCCCCTCGATGCACTGAGCTCCTTTCCCCCTCTTGACCCTTTCTCTTCTACTCTCACCCCGCAATTATGACTACTGTATGACATTATCTCTGTGTGTTTTCTCCTGTAGTTGTTTTTGTCCTTCTCTGTCTCCCTCTATCTGTCCTTTTCTGCAGGTGTCCCCGGGCTTTGAAGCTGTGTGTCTTCCAGCCTGCAGCTCCTGGTCCTACCAACCTGCCCGATGTTTTGTTGTTGCTTTTTGTTGCTCTTTTGTTTTCTCTCTTCACTTTCCTCTCACCTTAGGGTGTCTTAGGGTTGTAGGAGGAAGCCAGAGTACCCTGAGAAAACCCACGCAAGCACAATACAAGGGACGCAAGGGACAACATGCAAACTCCACACAGAAAAGCCACGGTTGACCAGGGCAACCTTCAGCCTTCTAGATGTTACACGGCAGCGCTAACCACTCCTCCACTGTGCTGGCTAATATTGAATATAAATTAAACAAAACAAAATTGTATATTTCAACTTCTGATTGATTAAACACATTTAATCCAGGTGAAAGGAGTATACCACTGTTTTTGAATATTTAGAACGGGGCAAAATACCCACCTTGGAGGATTTTCAAGAAAATTATCCCTTCCCAATTTTTGTATAGGCTGACAAACTCAGTTTGAAATCACATCTCTGGAATTTTTTCATCCTGCAGAGGTTGCCATAACTGATGCCTTTTGGAACAAAAAGAAATATTGTTCAAAACTAAAGAACAGTTTGAATGCATAATGATATCACCATATGAGTCAGATAACAAAAACCTAATCCACCTTCAAAATAGAAGATGCGCAATTCAAAATAAAAATCCCCATTCCAAACATGATCACATTCCAAGATCATGTTCCAGCAAAGTGATCCAAATTTCCAGATCACGATCGACAATCCAATAAAGTGATCCAAATTCCAAGATCAGGATCCAAGTTCCAGCAAAGTTATCCACATTCCATGATTGCCATCCACAATCCAAGATCACGATCCACGTTCCACATTCCAAGATCGTGATCTACGTTCCAAACACTTGATCCACAATCCATGATCACGATCCACATTTCAAACACATGATTCACATTTCAAGATCACGATCCCCAATCCAAGATCATGATCCACATCCCAATAAAGTCATTCACATTCCAAGATCATGATCCATGTTCCAATAAAGTGATCCACATTCCAAGCTCACAATCCACAATCCAAGATTACGATCCACATTCCAATAAAGTCATCCACATTCCAAGATCACGATCCACATTTCAAGATCACGATCCACATTCCAAGATCACAATCCAAGATTACGATCCACGTTCCAAACACATGATCCACAATCCAAGATCACGATTCACATTTCAAGATCACGATCCCCAATCCAAGATCACGATCCACATTCCAATAAAGACATTCACATTCCAAGATCGTGATCCACATTCCAGGATCAGGATCCAAGTTTCAGCGAAGTGATCCACATTCCAAGATCAAGTTTCACATTTCAAGATCATGATCCATGTTCCAATAAAGTGATCCACATTCCAACATTACGATCCACGTTCCAATAAAGTGATCCACATTCCAAGATCACGAACAAAGTTCCAGCAAAGTGATCCACATTCCAGTATCGCTATCCAGCAACGTGATCCAAATTCCAAGGTGATGATCCACATTCCAAACACATGATCCACATTCCAAGATCACGTTCCAGCAATGTAATCCACATTTCAACATCACAATTCCCAATCCAAGATCATGATCCACATTCCAATAAAGTGATCTACATTTCAGTATCAGGATCCAAGTTTCAGCGAAGTGATCCACATTCCAATATCAACTTTCACATTCCAAGATCATGATCCACATTCCAATAAAGTGATCTACATTCCAGTATCAGGATCCAAGTTTCAGCGAAGTTATCCACATTCCAATATCAACTTTCACATTCCAAGATCATGATCCACATTCCAATAAAGTCATCCACATTCCAGGATCAGGATCCAAATTTCAGCGAAGTGATCCACATTCCAAGATCACGACCCACATTCCAATAAAGTCATCCAAATTCCAAGATCGCGATCCACATTCCAATAAAGTGATCCACATTCCAAGATGACGACCCACATTCCAATAAAGTCATCCACATTCCAAGATCATAATCCAAGTTTCATCAAAGTGATCCACATTCCAATAAAGTCATCCAAATTTCAAGATCAGGATCTAGGTTCCTGCAAAGTGATCCATGTTCCACATTCCAAGATCACGTTCCAGCAATGTGATGCACATTCCAAGATCATGACCCACATTCCAAGATCATGATCAATGTTCCAATAAAGTGATCCACATTCCAAGATCACGATCCAAGTTCCATCAAAGTGATCCACATTCCAGGATGAGGATCCAAGTTTCAGCGAAGTGATCCACATTGAAGGATCTAGTTTCACATTCCAAGATCATGATCCATGTTCCAATAAAGTCATCCAAATTCCAAGATCAGGATCTAGGTTCCTGCAAAGTGATCCACATTCCACATTCCAAGATCACGTTCCAGCAACGTGATCCACATTCCAAGATCACGATCCACATTCTAATAAAGTTATTCACATTCCAGGATAAGGATCCAAGTTTCAGCAAAGTGATCCACATTAAAAGATCTAGTTTCACCTTCCAAGATCACGATCCAAGTTCCAGCAAAGTGATCCACATTCCGAGGTCATGATCCACATTCCAAACACATGATCCACATTCCAAGATAACGTTACAGCAATATGATCCACATTTCAACATCACAATCCCCAATCCAAGATCACGATCCACATTCCAATAAAGTGATCCACATTCCAAGATCACGACTCACATTCCAATAAAGTCATCCAAATTCCAAGATTGCGATCCACATTCCAATAAAGTCATTCAATTCCAAGATCAGGATCTAGGTTCCAGCAAAGTGATCCACGTTCCACATTCCGAGATCACGTTCCAGCAATGTGATCCACATTTCAAGATCGCGATCCACAATGCAAGATCACAATCCATGTTCCCATAAAGTCATCCACATTCCAAGATCAGGATCTACGTTCCAGTAAAGTGATCCGCGTTCCACATTCCAAGATCTTGTTCCAGCAACATGATCTACATTCCAAGATCATGATCCATGTTCCAATAAAGTCATCCAAATTCCAAGATCAGAATCTAGGTTCCTGCAAAGTGAGCCACATTCCACATTCCAAGATCACGTTCCAGCAACGTGATCCACATTCTAAGATCACGATCCACATTCCAATAAAGTTATTCACATTCCAGGATGAGGATCCAAGTTCCAGCAAAGTGATCCACATTCCGAGGTCATGATCCACATTCCAAACACATGATCCACATTCCAAGATAACGTTACAGCAATATGATCCACATTTCAACATCACAATCCCCAATCCAAGATCACGATCCACATTCCAATAAAGTGATCCACATTCCAAGATCACGACTCACATTCCAATAAAGTCATCCAAATTCCAAGATTGCGATCCACATTCCAATAAAGTCATTCAATTCCAAGATCAGGATCTAGGTTCCAGCAAAGTGATCCACGAGATCACGTCCACATTCCGAGATCACGCAAGATCCAGCAATGTGATCCACATTTCTTGAGATCGCGATCCACAATGCAAGATCACAATCCATGTTCCCATAAAGTCATCCACATTCCAAGATCAGGATCTATGTTCCAGTAAAGTGATCCACATTCCAATAAAGTCATCCAAATTCCAAGATCAGGATCTCCACATTCCGAGATCTTGTTCCAGCAACGTGATCTACATTCCAAGATCATGATCCACATTCCAATAAAGTCATCCAAATTCCAAGATCATGATCCACATTCCAATAAAGTTATCCACATTCCAGGATCAGGATCCAAGTTGCAGCGAAGTGATCCACATTCCAATATCAAGTTTCACATTCCAGGATCATGATCCATGTTCCAATAAATTGATCCAAATTCCAAGATCACGATCCACGTTCCAGCAAAGTGATCCACATTCTGAGATCACGTTCCAGCAATGTGATCCACATTCCAAGATCACAATCCACATTCCAATAAAGTAATCCACATTCCAAGATCACGATCCACATTTCAAACACACGATCCACATTTCAACATCACGATCCCCAATCCAAGATCACGATCCACATTCCAATAAAGTGATCCACATTCCAAGATCACGACTCACATTCCAATAAAGTCATCCAAATTCCAAGATTGCGATCCACATTCCAATAAAGTCATCCAAATTCCAAGATCAGGATCTAGGTTCCAGCAAAGTGATCCACGTTCCACATTCCGAGATCACGTTCCAGCAATGTGATCCACATTTCAAGATTGCGATCCACAATGCAAGATCACAATCCACGTTCCCATAAAGTCATCCAAATTCCAAGATCAGGATCTAGGTTCCAGCAAAGTGATCCACGTTCCACATTACCAGGATCATGTTCCAGCATTGTGATCCACATTCCAAGATCACGTTCTACATTCCAATAAAGTCATCCAAATTCCAAGATCAGGATCCAAGTTTCAGTAAAGGGATTCACATTTCAAGATTGCGATCCATAATGCAACATCACAATCCACATTCCCATAAAGTCATCCAAATTCCAAGATCAGGATCTAGGTTCCAGTAAAGTGATCCGCGTTCCACATTCCAAGATCTTGTTCCAGCAACGTAATCCACATTCCAAGATCACGATCCACATTCCAATAAAGTGATCCACATTCTAAAATTGCGACCCATGTTCCAAACACATGATCCACAATCCAAGATCACAATCCACATTTCAAACACATGATCCACATTCCAAGATCACATTTTGGCAATGTGATCCCCAATCAAAGATCACGATCCACATTTCAATAAAGTCACCCAAATTCCAAGATCAGGACCAAGTTCCAGTAAAGAGATTACAATCCAAGATTGCAATCCACAATCCAAGATCACGATCCAAGTTCCAGTATAGTGATCTACATTCCAAAATCACGATCCACATTCCAGCAAAGTGATCTACATTCAGAGATCGCGATCTACAATCCAAGATCACGATCCACTTTCCAATGAAGTGATCCTAATTCGAAGATCACAAGCCATATTCCAAACACATCATCCAAATTCCAATATCAGGATCCAAGTTCCAGCAAACTGATTCACATTCCAAGATCAAAATCCCCAATCAAAGATCACGATCCACATTCCAAACACATGATCCTCATTCCAAACACGTGATCCACATTCCAAGATCACATTCCAGCAATGCAAGATTGCGATCCACAATTGAAGATCATGATCCAAGTTCCAAACACATGAACCACATTACAAGATCACAATCCACGTTCCTGCAACGTGATCCACACTCCAAGATCACGATCCACTTTCCAAACACATGATCTACATTCCCAGATCGCGATCCATATTCCAAACAAATGATCCACATTCCAAGATCACGATCCACATTCCAAGATCACGATCCACATTCCAGACACGTGATCCACATTCCAAGATTACGTTCCAGCAATGTGATCCATATTCAAGGTCACTATCCACGTTCCTTCAACGTGATACCCACTCCAAGATCAAGATCCAGGTTTCAATAAAGTGATCCACATTCCAAGATCACGATCCACTTTCCAAACGTATGATCCTCATTCCAAACAAGTGATCCACATTCCAAGATCACGATTCAAACACATGATCCACATTCCAAGATCACGATTCAAGTTCCAGGAACGTGATCCACATTCCAAGATCACAATCCACGTTCCAAACTTGTGATCCACATTCCAAGATCGCGATCCACATTCCAAAAAAATGATTCACATTCCAAACACATGATCCACATTCCAAGATCACGTTCCAGCAATGTGATCCACATTCCAAGATTGCGATCCACATTCCAAACCCATGATCCACATTCCAAGATCATGATTCACATTCCAATATTGCTATCTAATTTCCAGCAATGTGATCCACATTCAAGATCACGATCCACATTCTAATAAAGTGATCTACGTTCCAAGATCATGATCCACATTCCAGCAACGTGATCCAGATTGCAAAGTCATGATCCAAATTGCAAGCATGTGATTCACATTCCAAAATCACGATCAGCATTCCTATAAAGTAAACAGTTACAAAGGTCATGATCTATATTCTCTATATAAAAATCCAAAATCCAATGATATGTTCCAGACTGCAAGAATATCATCCACATTTTAAAAACATGTTTAACATTCTAAGATGATGATCCAAATGTCATCATGGAGATTCCTAATACACCATTTATATTCCCAATTTACAATGCAAATGGAATATGATCCGTATTTTATAAAATATGCATTTTAATGTATTTTTTTTTAATATATTTTAAGGTGCAGTTAAAGAAACAAAAGGTATGTCACTGCATGGCTGCGTTGTTTGTGGTCTCTTTGTATTCCACTTGGACACTCCATGATTTGGCCTGAAGATGAAACTACAAGAATTTTTGTCTACGCTTCAGCTGAGACCATCATACCAAACCTGGTCTTTTATGGGCATGGATGACATGTTATTTACAATTAGTCATTTATCAGATGCATTTGTCCAAAACAACTTTGGAATAACTGTGGGGTTCAGTTTCTTCCCCAGGGACACCTCAACATGTAGCCAAGGGTTTGTCCTGCAGCTTGTCTGGTATGTCAGATGGAACACCCACTGAATTATTTATAAATCTATTCCAGGGGAGACAGGTGATAATGCAATTATTGTTCTCATAAGAGAAAAATGCATAATTCCTATTTTTACTATGTAAAATTGTCCATGGGATACAGGGTCATGGCTTTCCATGTCCAAAATAAAATAAAAATAAAGATAATAATTTTTTTACTCATTACGCTATAGTACACAGAGTAATCTTTACCATAGACTTCCTGACACCTTACAAACAAATGTCTATTACAGTGCCTTCTCTAGTAAATGTTAGAGTAGTAAATGGTAAATGGTAAATGGTCTGCACTTATATAGCGCTTTTCTACCTATTGGCACTCAAAGCGCTTTACACTGCACAATCACACACACATTCACACACCGATGGGGGAGCTGCTATGCAGATTGGTGGACAACCGCTTTACCTTCCTGCGCCACAGTCGCAGCATTAAGAGTTAACAGTAAAATTAAATTTTGACTATTCAATGCTTGTGCATGTCTTATTTATCCGTATTTACTGTTAGGAACCTATATGGTGATGTCATAGACTCATAATCAAGTAGTAAATGTCTGTAATCCTTCTTTGATTGCTTGACAGTAGGGTGAAAATTCCTTCCATGGTAGAAGACACCCCCAAAAGTGCAACTGAATTTGAAAAGTATGATTTCTATTTTTATTTTACTTTTACCTTCTATTAAAAAAGAAAAAAAGAATTGCCTTTTTCTAACCAGTTTACATTTTCTTATTCAGTAAAGTGTAAAAATAAATAAAAGACAATAAAAATCTAATCTGGGCAAATTCTAAGGCAGAAACTGGAAGATACCATTTTAGATTAGGGTGGAGTGAGGATAGATAAGTGAAAGATGTGTTATAACATTTTTTGACTTTTACCATATAGTTGGCCTTTAAATAACTGAGAACTAATAATATTAATAACAATATATTTTATTTTTATGTTATCCTTGATGACGTTACACAGGCAATCAGTGATCGAGTAATCACAGCAAAACCTTTGACATCACTGTTTCATGCCAAACATGTTTGAGAGGGGACTTATGCAATGGCAGCGCCAAAAAAACCCATCCCCAACTATACATGTAAATGTTAGCTTTTTAGGTGAAGATGGGATTGATACAGGTGTTCTTCGTAAAGTATTCCTGACAGGTATGTGTAGGACTTGTGTATGTTAAACCATTTGCAACTCTGTGTCACGGTGTACTTCCTGGTTTTGGACTTTTATTTTGTGGCCCCTTCTCCTTACTTCCTGTCCCTGGTTCTTTTTGCCCAGCTTTACCCTTGTTGTCCCTCATTG
>JAHZUS010000188.1:0-114535 GCA_020496755.1 Channa maculata | reverse complement strand
GTTTGTTAAACTTAACCACTGCAATTAGGAAATCGTCTTTACCGCAAAAAGTCTATCAGTCTGCAAAAATCTTTTCCACACAACTGTCTCAGGGTCTCCTGGGGCTGTGTTTAATGTTAATTTCAACACAAGCTAATGTAGGACTAAAACAGCACAGCTGTCTCAGGCCTCCCTGGGGCTGGTTAATTTTAATTTCAACACAAGCTAATGTAGTTGACCCAAAACAGCACAGTTGTCTCAGGGCCTCCTGGGGCTGTCTTAATGTTAATTTCAACACAAGCCAATGTGAAGGACTCCAAAACAGCACAGCTGTCTCAGGCCTCCTGGGTCTGTGTTGAATAATTTCAACAAAGCTCAATGAAGGACTCCAAACAGCACAGCTGTCTCAGGGCTCAGCTGCTGTTAAACTTAACAACTGCAATTAGGAAATTGTCTCTTACCACGACACAAAAGTCATCAACAGTCAAAATCTTCTCCACACAGCTGTTCTCAGGGTCTCCAAATAAAGCATTAAAACAATTTCTGAAACACAAGCCACCGTAGTTCGCTCAAAACAGTACTGAAGCTGTCTCCAGGACTGGGGCTAAAATACATTGAACTCACACAAGCTAATGAATTGTTCAAAACAGCACAGCTGTCTCAGGGCTCTTTGGGGCCAGTTGTTAAACTTAATAACTGCAATTAGAAATCGCGTATTATAATAAAAGTTCATCAGTCTGGCAAAAATCTTTCTCCACACAACTGTCTCAGGGTCTCCTGGGGCTGTGCTTAATGTTAATACACACAAGCACAATGAAGTTGGTTCTCAAACAGCACAGCTGTCTTAGGCCTCCTGGCTGTGTTTAATGTTAATTACTTAGCTACGTTAATGGAAGATTGACAAATTCAGACAGCTGTCCCAGGCTCCCTGGGATTTGCAGCAACTGCAAACAACTGTAATTAGGAAATCGTCTTTAACATGTACAATGCTTTCTCCATTGGTTTGGAAAATCTTTCCACACAGCTGTCTCAGGCCTCCTAGGGGTTGTGTTTAATGTTAATTTCAACACAAGCCAATGTAGTTAACTCCAAACAGCACAGCTGTCTCAGGGCTTCCTGGGGGCTGTTGTTAAACTTAACCACTGCAATTAGGAAATCGCTATCATGCACACAAAAGTCTATCAGTCTGCAAAAATCTTTCTCACACAGCTGTCTCAGGGCCTCCTGGGGCTATGTTTAATGTTAATTTCAACACAAGCTATCAGTCTGACTCCAAATCAGCACAGCTGTCTCAGGGCCTCCTGGGGCTGTTGTTAAACTTTAACAAACTGCAATTAGGAAATTGTGTCTTATCCACGATAAAAAGTCTATCAGTCTGCAAAAATCTTGTCTACACAGCTGTCTCAGGGCCTCCTGGGGCTGTTATGAATGTTGCAATTAGGAACACATTGCTAATGTAGTTGACTCTGCAAATACAGCACAGCTGTCTCAGGGCCTCCTGGGGCTGTGTTTAAACTTAACAACTGCAACAGGAAATCGTCTACCATGACAAAAAGTCTATCAGTCAAAAATCTTTCACACAGCTGTCTCAGGGCCTCCTGGGGCTGTGTTTAACACAATTCTCAACACAAGCCAATGTAGTTGACTCCAAAACAGCACAGCTGTCTCAGGCCTCCTGGGGCTGTTAAACTTAACAACTGCAATTAGGAAATCGTCTTTACCACAAAAAGTCTATCAGTCTGCAAAATCTTTCTCCACACAGCTGTCTCAGGGCCTCCTGGGGGCTGTGTTTAATGTTAATTTCAACACAAGCTAATGTAGTTGACTCCAAAACAGCACAGCTGTCTCAGGGCCTCCTGGGGGCTGTGTTTATTAAACTTTCATCAACAAGTCACTATTTCTACTCCAAAACAGCACAGCTGTCTCAGGCTTCCTTGCGACAAAAGTCTATCAGTCTGCAAAAATCTTTCTCCACACAGCTGTCTCAGGGCCTCCTGGGGCTCAAAGTTTAACTGTTAATTTCAACACAAGCTAATGTAGTTGACCCAAAACAGCACAGCTGTCTCAGGGCCTCCTGGGGCTGTGTTTAATGTTAATTTCAACAAGCTAATGTAGTTGACTCCAAAACAGCACAGCTGTCTCAGGGCCTCCTGGGGGCTGTTGTTAAACTTAACAACTGCAATTAGGAAATCGTTATTACCGCGACAAAAGTCTATCAGTCTGCAAAAATCTTTCTCCACACAGCTGTCTCAGGGCCTCCTGGGCCTGTCTGTTAATTACAACAAGCTAATGTAGTTGGCTCCAAACAGCACAGCTGTCTCAGGGCCTCCTGTGTGTTTAATGTTAATTTCATGACAAAAGTTCATGTAGTCTGACTCCAAAACTGCACACAGCTGTCTCAGGGCTCTCTGGGGCTGCTGTTAAACTTAACAACTGCAATTAGGAAATCGTTTTTACTCGCTGACAAAAGTCTATCAGTCTGCAAAATCTTTCTCCACACAGCTGTCTCAGGCCTCCTGGGGCTGTGTTTAATGTTAATTTAACACACAAGCTAATGTAGTTGACTCCAAAACAGCACAGCTGTCTCAGGGCCTCCTGGGGCTGTTGTTAAACTTAACCACTGCAATTAGGAAATCGTCTTTACCGCTGTGACAAAGTCTATCAGTCTGCAAAAAATCTTTTCCACACAGCTGTCTCAGGGCCTCCTGGGGCTGTGTTTAATGTTAATTTCAACAACAAGCTAATGTAGTTGACTCCAAAACAGCACAGCTGTCTCAGGGCCTCCTGGGGCTGTTAAACTTAACAACTGCAATTAGGAAATCGCTTTTACCGCGACAAAAGTCTATCAGTCTGCAAAATTTTCTCCACACAGCTGTCTCAGGGCTCCTGGGGCTGTGTTTAATGTTAATTTCAACACAAGCTAATGTAGTTGACTCCAAAACAGCACAGCTGTCTCAGGCCTCCTGGGGCTGTGTTTAATGTTTAATCACTTCAAACACAAGCTACTGCAGTAGTTGACTCAAACAGTCACACAGCTGTCTCAGACAGCTGTCTCTGGCTGTGTTTAATGTTAATTTCAACACAAGCTAATGTGAGTTATCCGCGACAAAAGTCTATCAAAAATCAGCACAGCTGTCTCAGGGCTTCCTGGGGCTGTTGTTAAACTTAACCACTGCAATTAGGAAATCGCTTTTACCATGCGACAAAGTCTATCAGTCTGCAAAAATCTTCTCCACACAGCTGTCTCAGGGCTCCTGGGGCTAAGTTGCATTCACTTATGCACTTAGGAAATTGTTTTGTACAAGCAAAGTTCACTAGCAGTCTGCAAAAATCTTTCTCACAGCTGTCTCAGGGCTCCTGGGGCTGTGTGTTAAACTTAACCACTGCAATTAGGACAACCAAATTACACAATGTAAAGTCTATCAGTCTGCAAAAATCTTTCTCCACACAGCTGTCTCAGGGCCTCCTGGGGCTGTGTTTAATGTTAATTTCAACACAAGCTAATGTAGTTGACTCCAAAACAGCACAGCTGTCTCAGGCCTCCTGGGGCTGTTGTTAAACTTAACCACTGCAATTAGGAAATCGTATTTATCGCGACAAAAGTCTATCAGTCTGCAAAAATCTTTCTCCACACAGCTGTCTCAGGGCTCCTGGGGCTGTTGTTAAATTTAATAACCTGCAATTAGGAAATCGCCTTTCCGCGATAACAAAGTCTATCAGTCTGCAAAAATCTTCCACACAGCTGTCTCAGGGCTCCTGGGGCTGTGTTTAATGTTAATTTCAACACAAGCTAAATGTGACAGTTGGACTCTGCAAAACAGCACAGCTGTCTCAGGGCCTCCTGGGGCTGTTGTTAAACTTAACAACTGCAATTAGGAAATCGTCTATCACCGCACAAAAGTCTATCAGTCTGCAAAATCTTTCTCACACAGCTGTCTCAGGGCCTCCTGGGGCTGTGTTAATGTTAATTACAACACAAGCTAATGTGTAGTTGCTCTCAAAAACAGCACAGCTGTCTCAGGCTCCTGGGGCTGTGTTTAATGTTAACTTCAACACAAGCTAATGTAGTTGACTGCAAAACAGCACAGCTGTCTCAGGGCTTCCTGGGGCTGTTGTTAAACTTAACAACTGCAATTAGAAAATCGCCTTCACCTGCGACAAAGTCTATCAGTCTGCAAAAATCTTTGTCCACACAGCTGTCTCAGGGCTCCTTGGGGCTGTTGTTAAACTTCTAATAAATGCAATTAGGAAATCGTCTTTACCGCGACAAAAGTCTGTCAGTCTGCAAAAATCTTTGTCCACACAGCTGTCTCAGGGCTTCCTGGGGGCTGTTGTTAAACTTAACCACTACAATTAGGAAATCGTTTTATCCGCGACAAAAGTCTATCAGTCTGCAAAATTCTCTCCACACAGCTGTCTCAGGGCCTCCTGGGGCTGTGTTAATGTTAATTTCAACACAAGCTAATGTAGTTGACTCCAAAACAGCACAGCTGTCTCAGGGCCTCCTGGGGGCTGTGTTTAATGTTAATTTCAACACAAGCTAATGTAGTTGACTCCAAAACAGCACAGCTGTCTCAGGGCCTCCTGGGGCTGTTGTTAAACTTAACAACTGCAATTAGGAAATCGTCTTTACCACGACAAAAGTCTATCAGTCTGCAAAAATCTTTTTCCACACAGCTGTCTCAGGGCCTCCTGGGGGCTGTGTTTAATGTTAATTTCAACACAAGCTAATGTAGTTGACTCCAAAACAGCACAGCTGTCTCAGGCCTCCTGGGGGCTGTTGTTAAACTTAACAACTGCAATTAGGAAATTCTCTTATCACGACTAAAAAGTCTATCAGTCTGCAAAAATCTTTCTCCACACAGCTGTCTCAGGGCCTCCTGGGGGCTGTGTTTAATGTTAATTTCAACACAAGCTAATGTAGTTGACTCCAACAGCAGCACAGCTGTCTCAGGGCCTCCTGGGGCTGTTGTAAAACTTAACCACCTGCAATTAGGAAATCGCATTTACCGCTTACAAAAGTCTATCAGTCTGCAAAAATCTTTCCACACAGCTGTCTCAGGCCTCCTGGGGCTGTGTTTAATGTTAATTTCAACACAAGCTAATGTAGTTGACTGCAAACAGCACAGCTGTCTCAGGGCCTCCTGGGGGCTGTTGTTAAACTTAATAACTGCAATTAGAAATTGTCTTTACCATGACAAAAAGTCTATCAGTCTGCAAAAATCTTTCTCCACACAGCTGTCTCAGGGCCTCCTGGGGGCTGTGTTTAATGTTAATTTCAACAAAGCTAATGTAGTTGACTCCAAAACAGCACAGCTGTCTCAGGCTCCTGGGGCTGCTGTTAAACTTAACCACTGCAATTAGGAAATTGTCTTTACCGTTGACCAAAGTATCAGTCTGCAAAATCTAACAGTTCAGGGCCTCCTTGTATTGTTGTTAAACTAAAACTACAATTAGGGAAATTGCTTTATCCATGACAAAAGCATCAGTCTGTCTCACAATTGTCTCAGGGTCTCTGGGGCTGTTGTTAAACTTAACAACTGCAATTAGGAAATCGTCTTTACATCATACAAAAGTCTATCAGTCTGCAAAAATCTTCTCCACACAGCTGTCTCAGGGCCTCCTGGGGCTGTGTTTAATGTTAATTTCAACACAAGCTAATGTAGTTGACTCCAAAACAGCACAGCTGTCTCAGGGCCTCCTGGGGGCTGTTGTTAAACTTAACAACTGCAATTAGGAAATTGTCTTTACCAACAAAAGTCTATCAGTCTGCAAATCTTTTTCCACACAGCTGTCTCAGGGCCTCCTGGGGCTGTGTTTAATGTTAATTTCAACACAAGCTAATGTAGTTGACTCCAAAACAGCACAGCTGTCCTCAGGGCTTCCTGGGGCTGTTGTTAAACTTAACAACTGCAATTAGGAAATCGCTTTACCGCGACAAAAGTCTATCAGTCTGCAAAAAATCTTTCTCCACACAGCTGTCTCAGGGCCTCCTGGGGCTGTGTTTAATGTTAATTTCAACACAAGCTAATGTAGTTGACTCAAAACAGCACAGCTGTCTCAGGCCTCTTGGGGGCTGCTGTTAAACTTAACAACTGCAATTAGGAAATCGTCATTACGACAAAAGTCTATCAGTCTGCAAAAATCTTTCACACACAGCTGTCTCAGGGCCTCCTGGGGCTGTTGTTTAATGTTAATTTCAACACAAGCTAATGTAGTTGACTCCAAAACAGCACAGCTGTCTCAGGCCTCCTGGGGCTGTGTTTAATGTTAATTTCAACACAAGCAATGTAGTTGACTCCAAAACAGCACAGCTGTCTCAGGCCTCCTGGGGCTGTTGTTAAACTTAACCACTGCAATTAGGAAATCGTCATACCATGACACAAAAGTCTATCAGTCTGCAAAAATCTTTTCACACACAACTGTCTCAGGGCCTCCTGGGGCTGTGTTTAATGTTAATTTCAACACAAGCTAATGTTGACTAAAACAGCACAGCTCAGGCCTCCAAATGGCTGTTATCTCAAACAGCTCCAACAGCTGTCTCAGGGCCTCCTGGGGCTACTTGCAAAACTTAACAACTGCAATTAGGAAATCGTCTTTACCGCGCATAAAAGTCTATCAGTCTGCAAAAATCTTTCTCACATACAGTCCTAGTCTCAGGGCTTCCTGGGGCTGTATGTTAATGTTAATTTCAACACACTGTAGTTCACTCCAAAAACAGCACAGCTGTCTCAGTATTCCTGGGGCTAAGGACAAAAGTCAATGCAATTAGAAATCGCATTTATCTGCAAAAATTTATCAAAGGCTTGCAAAAAATCTTTCACACACAGCTGTCTCAGGGCTCCTGGGGCTGCTGTTAAACTTAACAACTGCAATTAGGAAATCGTCTTCACCACACAAAAGTCTATCAGTCTGCAAAATCTTTCTCTACACAGCTGTCTCAGGGCCTCCTGGGGCTGTGTTAAATGTAACCACTTTCAACAGGAAATCCTGCTAACCTGCAAGCAAAAGTCTCCAAAAAGCACAAAATCTTTCTCACACAGCTGTCTCAGGGCTCCTGGGGCTGTGTTAATGTTAATTTCAACCAATGAAGTTGACTCCAAATCGTTCAGGGCCTCCTGGGCAAAAGTTATCTCAGTCTGCAAAAAATCTATCTCACACACAGCTGTCTCTCCAGGTCTCAGCCTCCTGGGGGCTGTGTGCTTAATGTTAATTTCAACACAAGCTAAGTAGTTGACTCAAAAACAGCACAGCTGTCTCAGGCCTCCTGGGGCTGTTGTTAAACCTTAACAACTGCAATTAGAAAACTCTTACTTTCACACAGCTGCTAATCTATCAGTCTGCAAAATCTTCTTAACAAGCACAGCTGTCTCAGGGCCTCCTGGGGGCTGTGTTTAATGTTAATTTCAACACAAGCTAATGTAGTTGACTCCAAAACAGCACAGCTGTCTCAGGGCCTCCTGGGGGCTGTGTTTAATGTTAATTTCAACATACTTAAATGTGAGTGATTCAAAACAGCACAGCTGTCTCAGGTCTCCTGGGGCTGTGTTTAATGTTAATTTCAACACAAGCTAATGTAGTTGACTCAAAACAGCACAGCTGTCTCAGGCCTCCTGGCCTCTGTTGTTAAACTGTAACAACCTGCAATTAGGAAATCGCCTTTACCGTGACAAAAGTCTGTCAGTCTGCAAAAATCTTTCTTCCACACAGCTGTCTCAGGGCCTCCTGGGGCTGTGTTTAATGTTAATTTCAACACAAGCTAATGTAGTTGACTCAAAACAGCACAGCTGTCTCAGGGCCTCCTGGGGCTGCTGTTAAACTTAACAACTGCAATTAGGAAATCGCCCTCACCGCGACAAAAGTTCTATCAGTCTGCAAAAATCTTTCTCCACACAGCTGTCTCAGGCCTCCTGGGGCTGTGTTTAACAGTTACAAACTCAACACAAGCTAATGTAGTTGACTCCAAAACAGCACAGCTGTCTCAGGGCTTCCTGGGGGCTGTTGTTAAAACTGCAATTAGAAATCGTCTTTACCAAGACAAAAGCCTATCAGTCTGCAACTGTCTCCACAAACTGCCTGTGTTTAATGTTAATTTCAACAAAAGCTAATGAGTTGACTCCAAAACAGCACAGCTGTCTCAGGGCCTCCTGGGGCTGTTGTTAAACTTAACCACTGCAATTAGGAAATTTTTTATCCGACAAAAGTTTATCAGTCTGCAAAAATCTTTCTCCACACAGCTGTCTCTAAGGGCCTCCTGGGGCTTGTGTTTAATGTTAATTTCAACACAAGCAATGTAGTTGACTCCAAAACAGCACAGCTGTCTCAGGCCTCCTGGGGCTGTGTTTAATGTTAATTTCAACACAAGCTAATGTAGTTGACTCCAAAACAGCACAGCTGTCTCAGGGCCTCCTGGGGGCTGTTGTTAATGTTAACCACACAATTAGGAAATCAATTTACCACACAAAAGTCTATCAGTCTGCAAAAATCTTTTCCACACAGCTGTCTCAGGGTCTCCTGGGGCTGTTAGTAAACTTAACAACTGCAATTAGGAAATTGTCTACAGCTGCGATAAATGTCTATCAGTCTGCAAAAATTTCTTTCCACACAGCTGTCTCAGGGCCTCCTGGAGGCCTGTGTTTAATGTTAATTTCAACACAAGCTAATGAAGTTGACTCTGCAAAACAGCACAGCTGTCTCAGGGCCTCCTGGGGGCTGTTGTTAAACTTAACAACTACAATTAGGAAATCAGCCTTTACTCATGACAAAAGATATCAGTCTGCAAAAATCTTTTTCCACACAGCTGTCTCAGGCCTCCTGGGGCTGTGTTTAATGTTAATTTCAACACAAGCTAATGTAGTTGACTCAAAACAGCACAGCTGTCTCAGGGCCTCCTGGGGCTGTGTTTAATAATAATTGCAACACAAGCTAATGTAGTTGACTATCCAAAACAGCACCAGCTGTCTCAGGGCCTTGGGGCCATTGTTAAATGTTAATTTCAACTGCAAGCTAATGAAGTTGACTCCACGATAAAGCACAGCTGTCTCAGGCCTCCACACAGCTGTTGTCCCAAATAAACTTAACCACTGCAATTAGGAAATCCAGCCTTACCGCAGACAAAGTCTATCAGTCTGCAAAAATCTTTCTCCACACAGCTGTCTCAGGGCCTCCTGGGGGCTGTGTTTAATGTTAATTTCAACACAAGCCAATGTAGTTGACTCAAAACAGCACAGCTGTCTCAGGCCCTCCTGGGGCTGTTGTTAAACTTAACCACTGCAATTAGGAAATCGTTTTACCGCACAAAAGTCTATCAGTCTGCAAAAATCTTTCTCCACACAGCTGTCTCAGGCCTCCTGGGGCTGTGTTTAATGTTAATTTCAACACAAGCTAATGTAGTTGACTCCAAAACAGCACAGCTGTCTCAGGCCCTCTGGGGCTGTGTTTAATGTTACTTTCAACACAAGCTAATGTAACTGCAAAACAGCACAGCTGTCTCAGGGCCTCCTGGGGCTGCTGCTTAAACTTAACAACTGCAAGGAAATCTTTATTGTCACAAAAGTTATCAGTCTCAAAAATCTTTCTCCACACAGCTGTCTCAGGCCTCCTGGGGCTGTGTTTAATGTTAATTTCAACAAAAGCTAATGTAGTTGACTCCAAAACAGCACAGCTGTCTCAGGCTGTCCTGGGGCTCAGGCTCTTGAAGGTTGTTAAACTTAACAACTGCAATTAGAAATCGTCTTTACCGCGACAAAAGTCTATCAGTCTGCAAAATCTTTCTCACACAGCTGTCTCAGGGCTCCTGGGGCTGTGTTAACTAATGTTAAAATTTCAACACAAGCTAATGTAGTTGACTCCAAAACAGCACAGCTGTCTCAGGCCTCCTGGGGCTGTTGTTAAACTTAACAACTGTACCAGAAATTGTAGTTACTATGACAAAAGTCTATCAGTCTGCAAAAATCTTCTCCACACAGCTGTCTCAGGCCTCCTGGGGCTAGTGTTTGTTAATTTCAACAAAAGCTAATGTTTGTTGGACTCCAAAACAGCACAGCTGTCTCAGGGCCTCCTGGGGCTGTTGTTAAACTTAACCACTGCAATTAGGAAATGATTACCTCACAAAAGTCTATCAGTCTGTCTCAAATCTCCTCCACACAGCTGTCTCAGGGCCTCCTGCTTTGTTTAATGTTAATTTCAACACAAGCTAATGTAGTTGACTCAAAACAGCACAGCTGTCTCAGGCCTCCTGGGGCTGTGTGTGTGAACAATTTAACACAAGCTAATGTAGTTGACTCCAAAACAGCACAGCTGTCTCAGGGCCTCCTGGGGCTGCTGTTAAACTTAACAACTGCAATTAGAAATCACATGCACTTACCACAAACTGAGACAAAAGTCTATCAGTCTGCAAAAATCTTTTCCACACAACTGTCTCAGGCCTCCTGGGGCTGTTAATTTCAACACAAGCTAATTACAACTAGACAATCGCTCATGTGGGCCTGTGAATGTTAAAGTCTGCAAAGCTAATCTTTCTCCAACACAGCTGTCTCAGGGTCTCCTGGGGGCTGTGTTTAATGTTAATTTCAACACAAGCTAATGTAGTTGACTCAAAACAGCACAAAGCTCATCAGTCTCAGGCTTCCTGGGGCTGTTAAGGTTAACTTCAACAACTGCAAATGTAGAACTTCAAACATCACAGCTGTCTCAGGTCTGCCTGGGCAACTTTCATTACAGCTGTCCAGGGCCTGTGGTTAATGTTAATTTCAACATAAGCTAATGTAGTTGACTCAAAACAGCACAGCTGTCTCAGGCCTCCTGGGGCTGGTGTTAAACTTAACCAACTGCAATTAGAAATCGCACATTGCACAAAAGTCTATCAGTCTGCAAAAATCTTTCTCCACACAGCTGTCTCAGGCCTCCTGGGGGCTGTGTTTAATGCCACTTTCAACACGCTGCAATGTAGTTGACTCTAAAACAGCACAGCTGTCTCAGGGCCTCCTGGGGACTGTTGTTTTAAAGCTTGGTTTTTAGAAAAATTTTTTAACCAAAAAAAGTTGCTCCCCCGGGGTTTTTTTTTTTAAAAAAAATTTTTTAAAAAAAGGAAAAATCTTTTCCCCCCCGGGGCCCCGGGGCTTGGGTTTTTTTTTAAAAATTAAAAATTAAAAAACCCCTTTTTTTTTGGGGGTTTTTTTTTTAACAAAGGGGGTTTTTTTTTTTTTTTAAAAAACCAAATTAAAAAAATTTTTTTTTTTTTTTTAAAAAAAAAAAAAAGCTTTAAAGGGCCCCCGGAAATTTTAAAACCCTTTTTTTTTAAAAAAAAACCCCCCCCCAAAAAAAAATTTTTAAAATTTTTTAAAAAACCCCCCCGTTGTTAAAACCCCGGGTTGGAAAGTTTTTCCCAAACAAAATTTTTTAAAAACCCCCCCTTTCCCCGGGGCCCTTGGGGTTTTTAAAAAAAAAATTTTTGGGACCCAAAAAAAAAACCCCCCCTCCCGGGGCTGTTTTCCCTTTTTTTAAAATTTTCCCCAAAAAAAAAAATTTTTCCCGGGGTTTTTTTTTTTCCCAAAATTTCCAAAACCCCCCCCCCGGGGTTTTGGGCCCCCTTTTTTTTTTTAACAAAGGAAAAATTTTTCCCCAAAAACCCTTTTCCCAGGGCCCCGGGGCCTTTGGGGTTTTTAAATGAATTTAAACCCTTTAAAGGGAAAAAACAAAAAACCCCCCCCGGGGTTTTTTTTTCCCCCCTTTTTTTTTCCCAAAACAAAGGTTTCCCCCCGGGGTTTGTTAAAACCCCTTGGGGGGAAAAAACCCAAAAAAAACCCCCCCAAAGGCCGGGTTTTTTTAAAAAAAAAATTTTCCAAATTTTTTTTTTCCCCCCCCTTTTTTTCCAACGGGGGCCTTGGGGGTTTTTTTTTTTCCCCCCCCCAAAAAAAAAAAAAAATTCCCGGGTTTTTTTAATTTTTTCAAAAAAATTTTTTTTCCCCCAAGGGCCCCTGGGGGTTGTTTTTTTTAAACCAAACCCAAATTGGGGTTTTTATTTTTAAAAAAATTTAAAGGGGAAAAAAACCCTTTTTTTTTTGGGGCCCCGGGGGCCCTGGGGTTTTTTTAAAAAACCCAAAAAAAATTTTTCCGAAAAAGTTATCAGTCTGCAAAAATCTTTCTCCACAATTTTCCGGGCCCCGGGGGGTTTTTTTTTTTCCAAAAATTTTTAAAACCAAAACCCCGGGGCCTCCGGGGGTTTTGGGGGTTTTTTTTAAAACCAAAAATTTTTTAAAAACTTTTTCCCCCCCAAGGGTTTTTTTTTCCCCCCTTTTTTTTTAACCCAAAAATTTAGTTGCTCCCCCCCGGGGCTTTGGGGGCCCCCTTTTTCCTGGGGCTGTTGTTAAACTTAACAACTGCAATTAGGAAATCGTCTTTACCGCGACACAAAAGTCTATCAGTCTGCAAAAATCTTTCTCCACACAGCTGTCTCAGGGCCTCCTGGGGCTGTGTTTAATGTTAATTTCAACACAAGCTAATGTAGTTGACTCCAAAACAGCACAGCTGTCTCAGGGCCTCCTGGGGCTGTTGTTAAACTTAACAACTGCAATTAGGAAATCGTCTTTACCGCACAAAAGTCTATCAGTCTGCAAAAATCTTTCTCCACACAGCTGTCTCAGGGCCTCCTGGGGCTGTGTCTAATGTTAATTCAGTCTAATGTAAATCTTTCTCCACACAGCTGTCTCAGGGCCTCCTGGGGCTGTGTTTAATGTTAATTTCAACACAAGCTAATGTAGTTGACTCCAAAACAGCACAGCTGTCTCAGGGCCTCCTGGGGGCTGTTGTTAAACTTAACAACTGCAATTAGGAAATCGTCTTTACCGCGACAAAAGTCTATCAGTCTGCAAAAATCTTTCTCCACACAGCTGTCTCAGGGCCTCCTGGGGGCTGTGTTTAATGTTAATTTCAACACAAGCTAATGTAGTTGACTCCAAAACAGCACAGCTGTCTCAGGGACTCCTGGGGCTGTGTTTAAAATTTCAACACAAGCTAATGTAGTTGACTCCTGGGGCTGTGTTTAATGTTAATTTCAACACAAGCTAATGTAGTTGACTCCAAAACAGCACAGCTGTCTCAGGGCCTCCTGGGGCTGTTGTTAAACTTAACAACTGCAATTAGGAAATCGTGTCTTTACCGCGACAAAAGTCTATCAGTCTGCAAAAATCTTTCTCCACACAGCTGTCTCAGGGCCTCCTGGGGGCTGTGTTTAATGTTAATTTCAACACAAGCTAATGTAGTTGACTCAAAACAGCACAGCTGTCTCAGGGCCTCCTGGGGGCTGTGTTTAAACTTAATTTCAACACAAGCTAATGTAGTTGACTCCAAAACAGCACAGCTGTCTCAGGGCCTCCTTGGGGCTGTTGTTAAACTTAACAACTGCAATTAGGAAATCGTCTTTACCGCGACAAAAGTCTATCAGTCTGCAAAAATCTTTCTCCACACAGCTGTCTCAGGGCCTCCTGGGGCTGTGTTTAATGTTAATTTCAACACAAGCTAATGTAGTTGACTCCAAAACAGCACAGCTGTCTCAGGGCCTCCTGGGGGCTGTTGTTAAACTTAACAACTGCAATTAGGAAATCGTCTTTACCGCGACAAAAGTCTATCAGTCTGCAAAAATCTTTCTCCACACAGCTGTCTCAGGGCCTCCTGGGGGCTGTGTTTAATGTTAATTTCAACACAAGCTAATGTAGTTGACTCCAAAACAGCACAGCTGTCTCAGGGCCTCCTGGGGGCTGTGTTTAATGTTAATTTCAACACAAGCTAATGTAGTTGACTCCAAAACAGCACAGCTGTCTCAGGGCTCCTGGGGCTGTTGTTAAACTTAACAACTGCAATTAGGAAATCGTCTTTACCGCGACAAAAAATCTATCAGTCTGCAAAAATCTTTTGACTCCACACAGCTGTCTCAGGGCCTCCTGGGGCTGTGTTTAATGTTAATTTCAACACAAGCTAATGTAGTTGACTCCAAAACAGCACAGCTGTCTCAGGGCCTCCTGGGGGCTGTTGTTAAACTTAACAACTGCAATTAGGAAATCGTCTTTACCGCGACAAAAGTCTATCAGTCTGCAAAAATCTTTCTCCACACAGCTGTCTCAGGGCCTCCTGGGGGCTGTGTTTAATGTTAATTTCAACACAAGCTAATGTAGTTGACTCCAAAACAGCACAGCTGTCTCAGGGCCTCCTGGGGGCTGTTGTTAAACTTAACAACTGCAATTAGGAAATCGTCTTTACCGCGACAAAAGTCTATCACTCTGCAAAAATCTTTCTCGACACAGCTGTCTCAGAGCCTCCTGGAGGCTGTGTTTAATGTTAATTTCAACACAAGCTAATGTAGTTGACTCCAAAACAGCACAGCTGTCTCAGGGCCTCGTGGGGGCTGTGTTTAATGTTAATTTCAACACAAGCTAATGTAGTTGACTCCAAAACAGCACAGCCGTCTCAGGGCCTCCTGGGGGCTGTTGTTAAACTTAACAACTGCAATTAGGAAATCGTCTTTACCGCTTTAAAAGTCTATCAGTCTGCAAAAATCTTTCTCCACACAGCTGTCTCAGGGCCTCCTGGGGCTGTGTTTAATGTTAATTTAGTTGACAAAACACACAGCTGTCTCAGGGCTCCTGGGGCTGTGTTTAATGTTAATTTCAACACAAGCAATGTAGTTGACTCCAAAACAGCACAGCTGTCTCAGGGCCTCCTGGGGCTGTTGTTAAACTTAACAACTGCAATTAGGAAATCGTCTTTACCGCGAAAAAAGTCTATCAGTCTGCAAAAATCTTTCTCCACACAGCTGTCTCAGGGCCTCCTGGGGCCTTTGTTTAATGTTAATTTCAACACAAGCTAATGTAGTTGACTCCAAAACAGCACAGCTGTCTCAGGGCCTCCTTGGGGCTGTTGTTAAACTTAACAACTGCAATTAGGAAATCGTCTTTATGCGACAAAAGTCTATCAGTCTGCAAAAATCTTTCTCCACACAGCTGTCTCAGGGCCTCCTGGGGCTGTGTTTAATGTTAATTTCAACACAAGCTAATGTAGTTGACTCCTGGGGCTGTGTTTAAAATGTTTGACTCCAAACACAGCTGTCTCAGCACACAGCTGTCTCAGGGCCTCCTGGGGCTGTGTTTAATGTTAATTTCAACACAAGCTAATGTAGTTGACTCCAAAACAGCACAGCTGTCTCAGGGCCTCCTGGGGCTGTTGTTAAACTTAACAACTGCAATTAGGAAATCGTCTTTACCGCGACAAAAGTCTATCAGTCTGCAAAAATCTTTCTCCACACAGCTGTCTCAGGGCCTCCTGGGGCTGTGTTTAATGTTAATTTCAACACAAGCTAATGTAGTTGACTCCAAAACAGCACAGCTGTCTCAGGGCCTCCTGGGGCTGTTGTTAAACTTAACAACTGCAATTAGGAAATCGTCTTTACCGCTGCACAAAAGTCTATCAGTCTGCAAAAATCTTTCTCCACACAGCTGTCTCAGGGCCTCCTGGGGCTGTGTTTAATGTTAATTTCAACACAAGCTAATGTAGTTGACTCCAAAACAGCACAGCTGTCTCAGGGCTGTCTCTGGGCCTCCTGGGGCTGTGTTTAATGTTAATTTCAACACAAGCTAATGTAGTTGACTCCAAAACAGCACAGCTGTCTCAGGGCCTCCTGGGGGCTGTTGTTAAACTTAACAACTGCAATTAGGAAATCGTCTTTACCGCGACAAAAGTCTATCAGTCTGCAAAAATCTTTCTCCACACAGCTGTCTCAGGGCCTCCTGGGGCTGTGTTTAATGTTAATTTCAACACAAGCTAATGTAGTTGACTCCAAAACAGCACAGCTGTCTCAGGGCCTCCTGGGGGCTGTGTTTAATGTTAATTTCAACACAAGCTAATGTAGTTGACTCCAAAACAGCACAGCTGTCTCAGGGCCTCCTGGGGGCTGTTGTTAAACTTAACAACTGCAATTAGGAAATCGTCTTTACCGCGACAAAAGTCTATCAGTCTGCAAAAATCTTTCTCCACACAGCTGTCTCAGGGCCTCCTGGGGCTGTGTTTAATGTTAATTTCAACACAAGCTAATGTAGTTGACTCCAAAACAGCACAGCTGTCTCAGGGCCTCCTGGGGGCTGTTGTTAAACTTAACAACTGCAATTAGGAAATCGTCTTTACCGCGACAAAAGTCTATCAGTCTGCAAAAATCTTTCTCCACACAGCTGTCTCAGGGCCTCCTGGGGGCTGTTGTTAAACTTAACAACTGCAATTAGGAAATCGTTTTATCCGCGACAAAAGTCTATCAGTCTGCAAAAATCTTTCTCCACACAGCTGTCTCAGGGCCTCCTGCGGGCTGTGTTTAATGTTAATTTCAACACAAGCTAATGTAGTTGACTCCAAAACAGCACAGCTGTCTCAGGGCCTCCTGGGGGCTGTTGTTAAACTTAACAACTGCAATTAGGAAATCGTCTTTACCGCGACAAAAGTCTATCAGTCTGCAAAAATCTTTCTCCACACAGCTGTCTCAGGGCCTCCTGGGGCTGTGTTTAATGTTAATTTCAACACAAGCTAATGTAGTTGACTCCAAAACAGCACAGCTGTCTCAGGGCCTCCTGGGGGCTGTTGTTAAACTTAACAACTGCAATTAGGAAATTAACGTGCAATAGGAAATCGCTTTACAAAAGTCTATCAGTCTGCAAAAATCTTTCTCCACACAGCTGTCTCAGGGCCTCCTGGGGCTGTGTTTAATGTTAATAACACACTGCAATTAAAATGTAGTTTACCGCACAAAAGTCTATCAGTCTGCAAAAATCTTTCTCCACACAGCTGTCTCAGGGCCTCCTGGGGGCTGTGTTTAATGTTAATTTCAACACAAGCTAATGTAGTTGACTCCAAAACAGCACAGCTGTCTCAGGGCCTCCTGGGGGCTGTTGTTAAACTTAACAACTGCAATTAGGAAATCGTCTTTACCGCGACAAAAGTCTATCAGTCTGCAAAAATCTTTCTCCACACAGCTGTCTCAGGGCCTCCTGGGGCTGTGTTTAATGTTAATTTCAACACAAGCTAATGTAGTTGACTCCAAAACAGCACAGCTGTCTCAGGGCCTCCTGGGGGCTGTGTTTAATGTTAATTTCAACACAAGCTAATGTAGTTGACTCCAAAACAGCACAGCTGTCTCAGGGCCTCCTGGGGGCTGTTGTTAAACTTAACAACTGCAATTAGGAAATCGTATTTACCGCGACAAAAGTCTATCAGTCTGCAAAAATCTTTCTCCACACAGCTGTCTCAGGGCCTCCTGGGGCTGTGTTTAATGTTAATTTCAACAAATGCTAATGTAGTTGACTCACAAGGGCCTCCTGGGGCTGTGTTTAATGTTAATTTCAACACAAGCTAATGTAGTTGACTCCAAAACAGCACAGCTGTCTCAGGGCCTCCTGGGGGCTGTTGTTAAACTTAACAACTGCAATTAGGAAATTAATTTTTACACAAGCTAACAAAGTCTATCAGTCTGCAAAACTTTCACACAGCTGTCTCAGGGCCTCCTGGGGCTGTTGTTAAACTTAACAACTGCAATTAGGAAATCGTCACCGCGACAAAAGTCTATCAGTCTGCAAAAATCTTTCTCCACACAGCTGTCTCAGGGCCTCCTGGGGGCTGTGTTTAATGTTAATTTCAACACAAGCTAATGTAGTTGACTCCAAAACAGCACAGCTGTCTCAGGGCCTCCTGGGGGCTGTTGTTAAACTTAACCACTGCAATTAGGAAATTAACTGTACCGCGACAAAAGTCTATCAGTCTGCAAAAATCTTTCTCCACACAACTGTCTCAGGGCCTCCTGGGGGCTGTGTTTAATGTTAATTTCAACACAAGCTAATGTAGTTGACTCCAAAACAGCACAGCTGTCTCAGGGCCTCCTGGGGGCTGTGTTTAATGTTAATTTCAACACAAGCTAATGTAGTTGACTCCAAAACAGCACAGCTGTCTCAGGGCCTCCTGGGGGCTGTTGTTAAACTTAACCACTGCAATTAGGAAATCGTCTTTACCGCGACAAAAGTCTATCAGTCTGCAAAAATCTTTCTCCACACAGCTGTCTCAGGGCCTCCTGGGGGCTGTGTTTAATGTTAAACACAAGCTTGTAGTTGACTCAAAACAGCAAGCTAGGGCCTCCTGGGGCTGTTGTTAAACTTAACAACTGCAATTAGGAAATCGTCTTTACACAAAAGTCTATCAGTCTGCAAAAATCTTTCTCCACACAGCTGTCTCAGGGCCTCCTGGGGCTGTGTTTAATGTTAATTTCAACACAAGCTAATGTAGTTGACTCCAAAACAGCACAGCTGTCTCAGGGCCTCCTGGGGGCTGTTGTTAAACTTAACAACTGCAATTAGGAAATCGTCTTTACCGCGACAAACGTCTATCAGTCTGCAAAAATCTTTCTCGACACAGCTGTCTCAGAGCCTCCTAGGGGCTATGTTTAATGTTAATTTCAACACAAGCTAATGTAGTTGACTCCAAAACAGCACAGCTGTCTCAGGGCCTCCTGGGGGCTGTGTTTAATGTTAATTTCAACACAAGCTAATGTAGTTGACTCCAAAACAGCACAGCTGTCTCAGGGCCTCCTGGGGGCTGTTGTTAAACTTAACAACTGCAATTAGGAAATCGTCTTTACCGCAAAAGTCTACAAAAGTCTATCAGTCTGCAAAAATCTTTGTAGTTGACTCCACACAGCTGTCTCAGGGCCTCCTGGGGCTGTGTTAAACTTAACCACTGCAATTAGGAAATCGTCTTTACCGCAACAAAAGTCTATCAGTCTGCAAAAATCTTTCTCCACACAGCTGTCTCAGGGCCTCCTGGGGCTGTGTTTAATGTTAATTTCAACACTGTTAATTTCAACACAAGCTAATGTAGTTGACTCCAAAACAGCACAGCTGTCTCAGGGCCTCCTGGGGGCTGTGTTTAATGTTAATTTCAACACAAGCTAATGTAGTTGACTCCAAAACAGCACAGCTGTCTCAGGGCCTCCTGGGGCTGTTGTTAAACTTAACAACTGCAATTAGGAAATCGTCTTTACCGCGACAAAAGTCTATCAGTCTGCAAAAATCTTTCTCCACACAGCTGTCTCAGGGCCTCCTGGGGCTGTGTTTAATGTTAATTTCAACACAAGCTAATGTAGTTGACTCCAAAACAGCACAGCTGTCTCAGGGCCTCCTGGGGGCTGTGTTTAATGTTAATTTCAACACAATTAATGTAGTTGACTCCAAAACAGCACAGCTGTCTCATCAGTCTGGGGCTGTTGTTAAACTTAACAACTGCAATTAATGTTAATCGTCTTTACCACACAAAAGTCTAGCTGTCTGCAAAACTGTCTCAGGGCCTCCTGGGGCTGTGTTAATGTTAACTTCTGCAATTAGGAAATGTAGTTAAAAACACACAGCTGTCTTAATTGGGGCTGTTTTAACAATTACAACACACTGTCTCAGTCTATCAGTCTGCAAAAATCTTTCTCCACACAGCTGTCTCAGGGCCTGGGGCTGTGTTTAATGTTAATTTCAACACAAGCTAATGTAGTTGACTCCAAAACAGCACAGCTGTCTCAGGGCCTCCTGGGGGCTGTTGTTAAACTTAACAACTGCAATTAGGAAATCGTCTTTACCGCGACAAAAGTCTATCAGTCTGCAAAAATCTTTCTCCACACAGCTGTCTCAGGGCCTCCTGGGGCTGTGTTTAATGTTAATTTCAACACAAGCTAATGTAGTTGACTCCAAAACAGCACAGCTGTCTCAGGGCCTCCTGGGGGCTGTTGTTAAACTTAACAACTGCAATTAGGAAATCGTCTTTACCGCGACAAAAGTCTATCAGTCTGCAAAAATCTTTCTCCACACAGCTGTCTCAGGGCCTCCTGGGGGCTGTGTTTAATGTTAATTTCAACACAAGCTAATGTAGTTGACTCCAAAACAGCACAGCTGTCTCAGGGCCTCCTGGGGCTGAGTTTAATGTTAATGTTAATTTCAACACAAGCTAATGTAGTTGACTCCAAAACAGCACAGCTGTCTCAGGGCCTCCTGGGGGCTGTTGTTAAACTTAACAACTGCAATTAGGAAATCGTCTTTACCGCGACAAAAGTCTATCAGTCTGCAAAAATCTTTCTCCACACAGCTGTCTCAGGGCCTCCTGGGGCTGTGTTTAATGTTAATTTCAACACAAGCTAATGTAGTTGACTCAAAACAGCACAGCTGTCTCAGGGCCTCCTGGGGCTGTGTTTAATGTTAATTTCAACACAAGCTAATGTAGTTGACTCAAAACAGCACAGCTGTCTCAGGGCCTCCTGGGGCTGTGTTAAACTTAACAACTGCAATTAGGAAATCGTCTTACCGCTGACAAAAGTCTATCAGTCTGCAAAAAGCTTCCTGGGGCTCCACAGGTCTCAGGGCCTCCTGGGGCTGTGTGTTAATGTTAACAACTGCACACCGCTAATGTAAGTCTATCAGTCTGCAAAAATCACACAGCTGTCTCAGGGCCTCCTGGGGCTGTGTTTAATGTTAATTTCAACACAAGCTAATGTAGTTGACTCCAAAACAGCACAGCTGTCTCAGGGCCTCCTGGGGCTGTTGTTAAACTTAACAACTGCAATTAGGAAATCGTCTTTACCGCGACAAAAGTCTATCAGTCTGCAAAAATCTTTCTCCACACAGCTGTCTCAGGGCCTCCTGGGGCTGTGTTTAATGTTAATTTCAACACAAGCTAATGTAGTTGACTCCAAAACAGCACAGCTGTCTCAGGGCCTCCTGGGGGCTGTGTTTAATGTTAATTTCAACACAAGCTAATGTAGTTGACTCCAAAACAGCACAGCTGTCTCAGGGCCTCCTGGGGCTGTTGTTAAACTTAACAACTGCAATTAGGAAATCGTCTTTACCGCACAAAAGTCTATCAGTCTGCAAAAATCTTTCTCCACACAGCTGTCTCAGGGCCTCCTGGGGCTGTGTTTAATGTTAATTTCAACACAAGCTAATGTAAAAATCTTTCTCCACACAGCTTGACTCTCAAAACAGCACAGCTGTCTCAGGGCCTCCTGGGGCTGTTGTTAAACTTAACAACTGCAATTAGGAAATCGTAGTTACTCAAAACAAAAGCTGTCTCAGGGCTCCTGGGGCTGTTGTTAAACTTAACAACTGCAATTAGGAAACAGCTGTCTCAGGGCAAAAGTCTATCAGTCTTTCTTTCTCCAACAGCTGTCTCAGGGCCTCCTAAAAACTTAACACAATTAGCTAATGTAGTTGACTCCAAAACAGCACAGCTGTCTCAGGGCCTCCTGGGGCTGTGTTTAACCACTTAATTTCAACACAAAAGTCTAATGTAGTCTGCAAAAATCTTTCTCCACACAGCTGTCTCAGGGCCTCCTGGGGCTGTGTTTAATGTTAATTTCAACACAAGCTAATGTAGTTGACTCCAAAACAGCACAGCTGTCTCAGGGCCTCCTGGGGGCTGTTGTTAAACTTAACAACTGCAATTAGGAAATCGTCTTTACCGCGACAAAAGTCTATCAGTCTGCAAAAATCTTTCTCCACACAGCTGTCTCAGGGCCTCCTGGGGGCTGTGTTTAATGTTAATTTCAACACAAGCTAATGTAGTTGACTCCAAAACAGCACAGCTGTCTCAGGGCCTCCTGGGGCTGTGTTTAATGTTAATTTCAACACAAGCTAATGTAGTTGACTCAAAACAGCACAGCTGTCTCAGGGCCTCCTGGGGCTGTTGTTAAACTTAACAACTGCAATTAGGAAATCGTCTTTACCGCGACAAAAGTCTATCAGTCTGCAAAAATCTTTCTCCACACAGCTGTCTCAGGGCCTCCTGGGGGCTGTGTTTAATGTTAATTTCAACACAAGCTAATGTAGTTGACTCCAAAACAGCACAGCTGTCTCAGGGCCTCAAGGGGCTGTTGTAGTTGACTCAATTAAAACAGCACAGCTATCAGTCTCAGGGTCTCAGGGCCTCCTGGGGCTGTGCAATAATGTTAATTTCAACACAAGCTAATGTAGTTGACTCCAAAACAGCACAGCTGTCTCAGGGCCTCCTGGGGCTGTTGTTAAACTTAACAACTGCAATTAGGAAATCGTCACCGCTAACAAAAGTCTATCAGTCTGCAAAAATCTTTCTCCACACAGCTGTCTCAGGGCCTCCTGGGGGCTGTTGTTAAACTTAACAACTGCAATTAGGAAATCGTCTTTACCGCGACAAAGTTGAGTCTGCAAAAATCACAGCTGTCTCAGGGCCTCCTGGGGCTGTGTTTAATGTTAATTTCAACACAAGCTAATGTAGTTGACTCCAAAACAGCACAGCTGTCTCAGGGCCTCCTGGGGCTGTTGTTAAACTTAACAACTGCAATTAAAATTTCAACACAAGCTAATGTAGTTATCAGTCTGCAAAACAGCACAGCTGTCTCAGGGCCTCCTGGGGCTGTTGTTAAACTTAACAACTGCAATTAGGAAATCGTCTTTACCGCACAAAAGTCTATCAGTCTGCAAAAATCTTTCTCCACACAGCTGTCTCAGGGCCTCCTGGGGCTGTGTTTAATGTTAATTTCAACACAAGCTAATGTAGTTGACTCCAAAACAGCACAGCTGTCTCAGGGCCTCCTGGGGGCTGTTGTTAAACTTAACAACTGCAATTAGGAAATCGTCTTTACCGCGACAAAAGTCTATCAGTCTGCAAAAATCTTTCTCCACACAGCTGTCTCAGGGCCTCCTGGGGCTGTGTTTAATGTTAATTTCAACACAAGCAATGTAGTTGAAAAACAGCACAGCTGTCTCAGGGCCTCCTAGTTAATTTCACTCAAGCAAAAGTTGACTCAAACACACAGCTGTCTCAGGGCCTCCTGGGGCTGTTGTTAAACTTTAATTACAACAAAAGTCATCAGTCTGCAATCTTTCTAGCTGTCTCAGGGCCTCCTGGGGCTGTGTTTAATGTTACAGCAACACAAGCTGTCTAGTCTGCAAAAATCTCTCCAGCACAGCTGTCTCAGGGCCTCCTGGGGCTGTTGTTAAACTTAACAACTGCAATTAGGAAATCGTCTTTACCGCGACAAAAGTCTATCAGTCTGCAAAAATCTTTCTCCACACAGCTGTCTCAGGGCCTCCTGGGGCTGTGTTTAATGTTAATTTCAACACAAGCTAATGTAGTTGACTCCAAAACAGCACAGCTGTCTCAGGGCCTCCTGGGGCTGTTGTTAAACTTAACAACTGCAATTAGGAAATCGTCTTTACCGCGACAAAAGTCTATCAGTCTGCAAAAATCTTTCTCCACACAGCTGTCTCAGGGCCTCCTGGGGCTGTGTTTAATGTTAATTTCAACACAAGCTAATGTAGTTGACTCCAAATGTTAATTTCAACACAGCTGTCTCAGCACAGCTGTCTCAGGGCCTCCTGGGGCTGTTGTTAAACTTAACAACTGCAATTAGGAAATCGTCTTTACCGCGACAAAAGTCTATCAGTCTGCACTTTCTCCACACAAGTCTAGGGCCTCAGGGGCTGCAAAAAAGCTTGTAGTTGACTCAAAACACACAGCTGTCTCAGGGCCTCCTGGGGCTGTTGTTAAACTTAACAACTGCAATTAGGAAATGTTAACAAAAGTCTATCAGTCTGCAAAAATCTTTCTCCACACAGCTGTCTCAGGGCCTCCTGGGGCTGTGTTTAATGTTAATTTCAACACAAGCTAATTAGTTGACTCCAAAACAGCACAGCTGTCTCAGGCCTCCTGGGGCTGTGTTTAATGTTAATTTCAACACAAGCTAATGTAGTTGACTCCAAAACAGCACAGCTGTCTCAGGGCCTCCTGGGGCTGTTGTTAAACTTAACAACTGCAATTAGGAAATCGTCTTTACCGCGACAAAAGTCTATCAGTCTGCAAAAATCTTTCTCCACACAGCTGTCTCAGGGCTCCTGGGGCTGTGTGTTGTTAACTTAACAACTGCAATTAGGAAATTGTCTTACCGCGACAAAAAAGCTCCATGTCTCAGGGCCTCCTGGGGCTGTGTTTAAAATGCAATTAGGAAATCACAAGCTAATGTCTTCACCAAAACAGCACAGCTGTCTCAGGGCCTCCTGGGGCTGTGTTTAATGTTAATTTCAACACAAGCTAATGTAGTTGACTCCAAAACAGCACAGCTGTCTCAGGGCCTCCTGGGGCTGTTGTTAAACTTAATTTGCAATTAGGAAATCGCTTTATGTAGTCTACTCTGCAAAAATCTTTCTCACACAGCTGTCTCAGGGCCTCCTGGGGCTGTTGTTAAACTTAACAACTGCAATTAGGAAATCGTTTTACCGCACAAAAGTCTATCAGTCTGCAAAAATCTTTCTCCACACAGCTGTCTCAGGGCCTCCTGGGGCTGTGTTTAATGTTAATTTCAACACAAGCTAATGTAGTTGACTCCAAAACAGCACAGCTGTCTCAGGGCCTCCTGGGGCTGTTGTTAAACTTAACAACTGCAATTAGGAAATCGTCTTTACCGCGACAAAAGTCTATCAGTCTGCAAAAATCTTTCTCCACACAGCTGTCTCAGGGCCTCCTGGGGCTGTGTTTAATGTTAATTTCAACACAAGCTAATGTAGTTGACTCCAAAACAGCACAGCTGTCTCAGGGCCTCCTGGGGCTGTTGTTAAACTTGACTGCAAAACAGAAACAAGCTTCTCACAAAAGTCTATCAGTCTGCAAAAATCTTTTTCCACACAGCTGTCTCAGGGCCTCCTGGGGGCTGTTGTTAATGTTAATTTCTGCACTGCAATGTAGTTGACTCCAAAACAGCACAGCTGTCTCAGGTCCTCCTGGGGCTGTTGTTAAACTTAACAACTGCAATTAGGAAATCGGAAAAAGTCTATCAGTCTGCAAAAATCTTTCTCCACACAGCTGTCTCAGGGCCTCCTGGGGCTTGCAATTAGGAAATTTCAAAAATCTTTCTATCAGTCCACACAGCTGTCTCAGGGCCTCCTGGTGGCTGTGTTTAATGTTAATTTCAACACAAGCTAATGTAGTTGACTCCAAAACAGCACAGCTGTCTCAGGGCCTCCTGGGGGCTGTTGTTAAACTTAACAACTGCAATTAGGAAATTGTCTTTACCGCGACAAAAGTCTATCAGTCTGCAAAATCTTTCTCCACACAGCTGTCTCAGGGCCTCCTGGGGCTTGTGTTTAATGTTAATTTCAACACAAGCTAATGTAGTTGACTCCAAAACAGCACAGCTGTCTCAGGGCCTCCTGGGGGCTGTGTTTAATGTTAATTTCAACACAAGCTAATGTAGTTGACTCCAAAACAGCACAGCTGTCTCAGGGCCTCCTGGGGCTGTTGTTAAACTTAACAACTGCAATTAGGAAATCGTGCACCGCGACAAAAGTCTATCAGTCTGCAAAAATCTTTCTCACACAGCTGTCTCAGGGCCTCCTGGGGCTGTGTTTAATGTTAATTTCAACACAAGCTAATGTAGTTGACTCCAAAACAGCACAGCTGTCTCAGGGCCTCCTGGGGCTGTTGTTAAACTTAACAACTGCAATTAGGAAATCGTCTTTACCGCGACAAAAGTCTATCAGTCTGCAAAAATCTTTCTCCACACAGCTGTCTCAGGGCCTCCTGGGGCTGTGTTTAATGTTAATTTCAACACAAGCTAATGTAGTTGACTCCAAAACAGCACAGCTGTCTCAGGGCCTCCTGGGGCTGTTGTTAAACTTAACAACTGCAATTAGGAAATTTCTTTACCGCAACAGCTGTCTCAGGGCCTCCTGGGGCTGTTGTTAAACTTAACCACTGCAATTAGGAAATCTTTACCGCGACAAAAGTCTATCAGGGCCTCTGCAAAATCTTAATTTCACACAAGCTGTCTCAGGCACAGCTGTCTCAGGGCTGGGGCTGTGCGACAAAAGTTATCAGTCTGCAATGTCTCAGGGCCTCCTGGGGCTGTGTTTAATGTTAATTTCAACACAAGCTAATGTAGTTGACTCCAAAACAGCACAGCTGTCTCAGGGCCTCCTGGGGCTGTTGTTAAACTTAACAACTGCAATTAGGAAATCGTCTTTACCGCGACAAAAGTCTATCAGTCTGCAAAAATCTTTCTCCACACAGCTGTCTCAGGGCCTCCTGGGGCTGTGTTTAATGTTAATTTCAACACAAGCTAATGTAGTTGACTCCAAAACAGCACAGCTGTCTCAGGGCCTCCTGGGGCTGTGTTTTAATGTTAATTTCAACACAAAAGTCATCAGTCTGCAAAAATCTTTCTCCACACAGCTGTCTCAGGGCCTCCTGGGGCTGTGTTAAACTTAATGTTAAAATTCAACACAAGCAATCTGCAAAACAGCACAGCTGTCTCAGGGCCTCCTGGGGCTGTTGTTAAACTTAACAACTGCAATTAGGAAATCGTCTTTACCGCGACAAAAGTCTATCAGTCTGCAAAAATCTTTCTCCACACAGCTGTCTCAGGGCCTCCTGGGGCTGTGTTTAATGTTAATTTCAACACAAGCTAATGTAGTTGACTCCAAAACAGCACAGCTGTCTCAGGGCCTCCTGGGGGCTGTGTTTAATGTTAATTTCAACACAAGCTAATGTAGTTGACTCCAAAACAGCACAGCTGTCTCAGGGCCTCCTGGGGGCTGTTGTTAAACTTAACAACTGCAATTAGGAAATCGTCTTTACCGCGACAAAAGTCTATCAGTCTGCAAAAATCTTTCTCCACACAGCTGTCTCAGGGCCTCCTGGGGGCTGTGTTTAATGTTAATTTCAACACAAGCTAATGTAGTTGACTCCAAAACAGCACAGCTGTCTCAGGGCCTCCTGGGGCTGTTGTTAAACAGCACAGCTGTCTCAGGGCCTCCTGGGGGCTGTGTTTAATGTTAATTTCAACACAAGCTAATGTAGTTGACTCCAAAACAGCACAGCTGTCTCAGGGCCTCCTGGGGCTGTTGTTAAACTTAACAACTGCAATTAGGAAATCGCTTTACCGCGACAAAAGTCTATCAGTCTGCAAAAATCTTTCTCCACACAGCTGTCTCAGGGCCTCCTGGGGGCTGTGTTTAATGTTAATTTCAACACAAGCTAATGTAGTTGACTCCAAAACAGCACAGCTGTCTCAGGGCCTCCTGGGGCTGTTGTTAAACTTAACAACTGCAATTAGGAAATTAACGTTAGGAAATCTTTACCGCGACAAAAGTCTATCAGTCTGCAAAAATCTTTCTCCACACAGCTGTCTCAGGGCCTCCTGGGGCTGTGTTTAATGTTAATTTCAACACAAGCTAATGTAGTTGACTCCAAAACAGCACAGCTGTCTCAGGGCCTCCTGGGGCTGTTGTTAAACTTAACAACTGCAATTAGGAAATGTAGTTACCGCAAAACAAACAGTCTATCAGTCTGCAAAAATCTTTTCCACACAGCTGTCTCAGGGCCTCCTTTACCTGTGTTTAATGTCTATCAGTCTGCAAAAATCTTTGACTCCACACAGCTGTCTCAGGGCCTCCTGGGGCTGTGTTTAATGTTAATTTCAACACAAGCTAATGTAGTTGACTCCAAAATCAGCACAGCTGTCTCAGCACCTGGGCTGTCTCAGGTAGTTGACTCCAGCACAGCTGTCTCAGGGGGGGCTGTTGTTAAACTTAACAACTGCAATTAGGAAATCGTCTTTACCGCGACAAAAGTCTATCAGTCTGCAAAAATCTTTCTCCACACAGCTGTCTCAGGGCCTCCTGGGGGCTGTGTTTAATGTTAATTTCAACACAAGCTAATGTAGTTGAAAATGTTAATTTCAACACAAGCTAATGTAGTTGACTCCAAAACAGCACAGCTGTCTCAGGGCCTCCTGGGGCTGTTGTTAAACTTAACAACTGCAATTAGGAAATCGTCTTTACCGCGACAAAAGTCTATCAGTCTGCAAAATCTTTCTCCACACAGCTGTCTCAGGGCCTCCTGGGGCTGTGTTTAATGTTAATTTCAACACAAGCTCCTGGGGCTGTGTTTAATGTTAATTCAACACAAGCTAATAGTTGACTCCAAAACAGCACAGCTGTCTCAGGGCCTCCTGGGGGCTGTGTTTAATGTTAATTTCAACACAAGCTAATGTAGTTGACTCCAAAACAGCACAGCTGTCTCAGGGCCTCCTGGGGGCTGTTGTTAAACTTAACAACTGCAATTAGGAAATCGTCTTTACCGCGACAAAAGTCTATCAGTCTGCAAAAATCTTTCTCCACACAGCTGTCTCAGGGCCTCCTGGGGCTGTGTTTAATGTTAATTTCAACACAAGCTAATGTAGTTGACTCCAAAACAGCACAGCTGTCTCAGGGCCTCCTGGGGGCTGTTGTTAAACTTAACAACTGCAATTAGGAAATTGTCAACACAGCGACAAAAGTCTATCAGTCTGCAAAAATCTTTCTCCACACAGCTGTCTCAGGGCCTCCTGGGGGCTGTTGTTAAACTTAACAACTGCAATTAGGAAATCGTCTTTACCGCGACAAAAGTCTATCAGTCTGCAAAAATCTTTCTCCACACAGCTGTCTCAGGGCCTCCTGGGGCTGTGTTTAATGTTAATTTCAACACAAGCTAATGTAGTTGACTCCAAAACAGCACAGCTGTCTCAGGGCCTCCTGGGGGCTGTTGTTAAACTTAACAACTGCAATTAGGAAATCGTCTTTACCGCGACAAAAGTCTATCAGTCTGCAAAAATCTTTCTCCACACAGCTGTCTCAGGGCCTCCTGGGGCTGTGTTTAATGTTAATTTCAACACAAGCTAATGTAGTTGACTCCAAAACAGCACAGCTGTCTCAGGGCCTCCTGGGGGCTGTGTTTAATGTTAATTTCAACACAAGCTAATGTAGTTGACTCCAAAACAGCACAGCTGTCTCAGGGCCTCCTGGGGGCTGTTGTTAAACTTAACAACTGCAATTAGGAAATCGTCTTTACCGCGACAAAAGTCTATCAGTCTGCAAAAATCTTTCTCCACACAGCTGTCTCAGGGCCTCCTGGGGCTGTGTTTAATGTTAATTTCAACACAAGCTAATGTAGTTGACTCCAAACAGCACAGCTGTCTCAGCTGTCTCAGGGCCAGTCCTGCTGTCTCAGGGCTCCTGGGGCTGTTTAATGTTAATTTCAACACAAGCTAATGTAGTTGACTCCAAAACAGCACAGCTGTCTCAGGGCCTCCTGGGGGCTGTTGTTAAACTTAACAACTGCAATTAGGAAATCGTCTTTACCGCGACAAAAGTCTATCAGTCTGCAAAAATCTTTCTCCACACAGCTGTCTCAGGGCCTCCTGGGGCTGTGTTTAATGTTAATTTCAACACAAGCTAATGTAGTTGACTCCAAAACAGCACAGCTGTCTCAGGGCCTCCTGGGGCTGTTGTTAAACTTAACAACTGCAATTAGGAAATCGCTAATGTAGTTATCAGTCTGCAAAACACACAGCTGTCTCAGGGCCTCCTGGGGCTGTGTTTAATGTTAATTTCAACACAAGCTAATGTAGTTGACTCCAAAACAGCACAGCTGTCTCAGGGCCTCCTGGGGGCTGTGTTTAATGTTAATTTCAACACAAGCTAATGTAGTTGACTCCAAAACAGCACAGCTGTCTCAGGGCCTCCTGGGGCTGTTGTTAAACTTAACAACTGCAATTAGGAAATCGTCTTTACCGCGACAAAAGTCTATCAGTCTGCAAAAATCTTTCTCCACACAGCTGTCTCAGGGCCTCCTGGGGCTGTGTTTAATGTTAATTTCAACACAAGCTAATGTAGTTGACTCCAAAACAGCACAGCTGTCTCAGGGCCTCCTGGGGGCTGTTGTTAAACTTAACAACTGCAATTAGGAAATCGTCTTTACCGCGACAAAAGTCTATCAGTCTGCAAAAATCTTTCTCCACACAGCTGTCTCAGGGCCTCCTGGGGCTGTGTTTAATGTTAATTTCAACACAAGCTAATGTAGTTGACTCCAAAACAGCACAGCTGTCTCAGGGCCTCCTGGGGGCTGTTGTTAAACTTAACAACTGCAATTAGGAAATCGTCTTTACCGCGACAAAAGTCTATCAGTCTGCAAAAATCTTTCTCCACACAGCTGTCTCAGGGCCTCCTGGGGGCTGTGTTTAATGTTAATTTCAACACAAGCTAATGTAGTTGACTCCAAAACAGCACAGCTGTCTCAGGGCCTCCTGGGGGCTGTTGTTAAACTTAACAACTGCAAAAAATCAGCACACAAAGCTGTCTCAGCTGTCTCAGGGCCTCCTGGGGCTGTTGTTAAACTTAACAACTGCAATTAGGAAATCGTTATTACCGCGACAAAAGTCTATCAGTCTGCAAAAATCTTTCTCCACACAGCTGTCTCAGGGCCTCCTGGGGGCTGTGTTTAATGTTAATTTCAACACAAGCTAATGTAGTTGACTCCAAAACAGCACAGCTGTCTCAGGCCTCCTGGGGCTGTTGTTAAACTTAACAACTGCAATTAGGAAATCGTCTTTACCGCGACAAAAGTCTATCAAAAAATCTTTCTCCACACAGCTGTCTCAGGGCCTCCTGGGGCTGTGTTTAATGTTAATCTGCACAAAATCTAGTTGACTCCACACAGCTGTCTCAGGGCCTCCTGGGGCTGTGTTTAATGTTAATTTCAACACAAGCTAATGTAGTTGACTCCAAAACAGCACAGCTGTCTCAGGGCCTCCTGGGGCTGTTGTTAAACTTAACAACTGCAATTAGGAAATCGTCTTTACCGCGACAAAAGTCTATCAGTCTGCAAAAATCTTTCTCTGTCTCAGGGCCTCCTGGGGCTGTGTTTAATGTTAATTAGGAAATCACAAGCTGTCTCAGGCTGTCTCAGGGCCTCCTGGGGCTGTGTTTAATGTTAATTTCAACACAAGCTAATGTAGTTGACTCCAAAACAGCACAGCTGTCTCAGGGCCTCCTGGGGCTGTTGTTAAACTTAACAACTGCAATTAGGAAATCGTCTTTACCGCGACAAAAGTCTATCAGTCTGCAAAAATCTTTCTCCACACAGCTGTCTCAGGGCAATGTTAATTTCAGCTGTCTCAGGGCCTCCTGGGGCTGTGTTTAATGTTAATTTCAACACAAGCTAATGTAGTTGACTCCAAAACAGCACAGCTGTCTCAGGGCCTCCTGGGGCTGTTGTTAAACTTAACAACTGCAATTAGGAAATCGTCTTTACCGCGACAAAAGTCTATCAGTCTGCAAAAATCTTTCTCCACACAGCTGTCTCAGGGCAAAAATCTTTCTCAACACAGCTGTCTCAAAACAGCTCACAGCTGTCTCAGGCCTCCTGGGGCTGTGTTTAATGTTAATTTCAACACAAGCTAATGTAGTTGACTCCAAAACAGCACAGCTGTCTCAGGGCCTCCTGGGGCTGTTGTTAAACTTAACAACTGCAATTAGGAAATCGTCTTTACCGCGACAAAAGTCTATCAGTCTGCAAAAATCTTTCTCCACACAGCTGTCAGTCTGCAAAAATCTTTCTCCACACAGCTGTCTCAGGGCCTCCTGGGGGCTGTGTTTAATGTTAATTTCAACACAAGCTAATGTAGTTGACTCCAAAACAGCACAGCTGTCTCAGGGCCTCCTGGGGGCTGTTGTTAAACTTAACAACTGCAATTAGGAAATCGTCTTTACCGCGACAAAAGTCTATCAGTCTGCAAAAATCTTTCTCCACACAGCTGTCTCAGGGCCTCCTGGGGCTGTGTTTAATGTTAATTTCAACACAAGCTAATGTAGTTGACTCCAAAACAGCACAGCTGTCTCAGGGCCTCCTGGGGGCTGTGTTTAATGTTAATTTCAACACAAGCTAATGTAGTTGACTCCAAAACAGCACAGCTGTCTCAGGGCCTCCTGGGGGCTGTTGTTAAACTTAACAACTGCAATTAGGAAATCGTCTTTACCGCGACAAAAGTCTATCAGTCTGCAAAAATCTTTCTCCACACAGCTGTCTCAGGGCTCTCCTCAGGGCTCCTGGGGCTGTGTTTAATGTTAATTTCAACACAAGCTAATGTAGTTGACTCCAAAACAGCACAGCTGTCTCAGGGCCTCCTGGGGCTGTTGTTAAACTTAACAACTGCAATTAATTAGGAAATCAGTCTGCAAAATCTTTTCCACACAGCTGTCTCAGGGCCTCCTGGGGCTGTCTAATGTTAAGTCTGCAAAAATCTTTGACTCCAAAACAGCACAGCTGTCTCAGGGCCTCCTGGGGCTGTTGTTAAACTTAACCACTGCAATTAGGAAATCGTCTTTACCGCGACAAAAGTCTATCAGTCTGCAAAAATCTTTCTCCACACAGCTGTCTCAGGGCCTCCTGGGGCTGTGTTTAATGTTAATTTCAACACAAGCTAATGTAGTTGACTCCAAAACAGCACAGCTGTCTCAGGGCCTCCTGGGGCTGTTGTTAAACTTAACAACTGCAATTAGGAAATTGTCTTTACCCGAAAGACTGTTTACTGATTAATTGTAGCTGTTATTTTTACTTAAATAAGTGATTTCTTCACACAAGAATTAATACTTAGTTGTAACATACGCTTGTATTGCACAAGCACCTGCTTTTGCAAAACATAACCAGCTAAAGTTTACAAATTCCACATTTCACTTATATTAGCTTCGCTAACTTAGCAGTTAAACATTAGCAATGGCTTCTTTCTGTCTCCTCTGTCTCTCCCTTCTCTCACTTGCTCGGTGTGTCTCATGTTCAGTTTTTCCTCTGCCTTCTTTCCACTGCAGTGATAATGGTATATGTAACAAGTGTAAGGTTTTTTCAGCTTTGGAGAGCTCTGCAGGCTCACGAATTGGGCACGGCTCCGCACTCATGGAAAACAACTCAGCTAGTCAGGCCCGTGGAGTTAATGACGGATTAGCTGGTGGTCACTAAAATGAACCTAGCGTCCAGCAAACGATGTAATTTTCTGGCTACATAGACAATTGGAAACGTTTTTGGGGAACACCTAGGCTTATTAGGAGAGATGGCATCCATCCTACTTTAGATGGTGCAGCTTTCTTATCCAGAAATATGGCTGGTTTTATTAAACAACCAAAAGTATGACAATCCAGAGTTGAGCCTAGGATGCAAAGATCCAGTCCTACACGCCTCTGCAGTATCCTTACAACCGCCACCCCCACAACTCCCACATACCTATAGAGACTGTGTCTGTTCCTCGACCTAAATTACATAAAGTAAATATGACAACAAGAGGAGTTAATCATAATAACCTAATAAAAGTTAAGACTACTCCTCTTACAGAACAAAACCCCAAAACTATTAAATGTGGATTATTAAATATCAGATCTCTCTCTCTAAATCTCTGTTAGTAAATGACTTAATAAGCGATCATCAATTCGATTTATTTTGTCTCACTGAAACTTGGTTGCAGCAGGAAGAATATGTCAGTCTAAATGAGTCAACCCCCCCAAGTCATATTAATTATCATGTTCCTAGAAGCACAGGCCGAGGTGGAGGAGTTGCAGCAATCTTCCATTCTAGCTTATCAATAAATCCTAGACCTAAACATAGCTATAACTCATTTGAGAGCCTTACTTTAGCCTTTCACACCCAAACTGGAAAACTCAAAACCACTATTATTTGTTATCGTGTACAGTCCTCCAGTCCCTTATTCAGAGTTTTTGATTGAATTTTCTGATTTTCTATCTGATTTAGTGCTTAGTACAGATAAAGTCATTATAGTGGGTGACTTTAACATTCATGTAGATGCTGACAGTAACTGCCTGGGCACTGCGTTTAATTCATTATTAGATTCAATTGGTTTTTCCCAAAATGTAAATAAACCCACTCACTGTTTTAGTCACACGTTAGACCTTGTCCTTACGTATGGAATTGAAGCGGATCATTTAACCATATTTCCTCACAACTCTCTTCTGTCTGACCATTTTTTAATAACATTTGAATTTACAATAACGGACTATATAGCAGTTAGGAAAAAATTCCACTATAGCAGATGCTTAAGTGAAAAAGCTGTCAACAAATTTAAAGAAATTATTTCTCCATCATTTGCTTCACCATATGTTAATACAATGGAAAGTAGTCTCCTTAATGTTACTCCTGCACAAGTAGATTATCTTGTTGACAATTCTGCAGCCTCACTACGTACAATACTCAAAAGTGTTGCCCCTCTAAAAAAGAAGGCAGTAAATCAGCAGAGGCGATCTCCATGGTATAGTTCACAAACACGCAACTTAAAACAGGAAACACGAAAGTTAGAAAGGAAGTGGCGTTCCAGAAAGTTAGAAGAATCTCATTTAGCCTGGAAAAATAGTTTAAAAACGTACAAAAAAGCTCTCAGTGATTCCAGAACAGCATATTATTCATCATTAATAGAAGAAAACAAGAACAACCCCCGGTTTCTGTTCAGCACTGTAGCCAGGGTGACTAAGAGCCATAGTTCTGTTGAGCCTACTATTCCCTTAACTTTGAGCAGCAATGACTTCATGACCTTCTTTATGAATAAAATTGTAGCTATTAGAGAAAGTATTCACCAGATCCTCCCCCCAAAAATTACAGATAGATCTTCATGTACAGCAGTGCTAGAATCATGGATAAGGCCCCAATCCCTATTAGACTGCTTTTTACCCATAGATCTCTCTGAGCTAACTTCAATTATTACCTCATCTAAACCAACAACCTGTCTGCTAGACCCTATTCCAACTAAGCTGCTCAAGGAAGCTTTACCCTTAATAGATACGCTCATATTAGATATCATCAATCTATCTTTAGAAACAGGCTATGTACCACAGGCCTATAAGGTAGCTGTAATTAAACCATTACTTAAAAAACCCTGTCTTGACCCAGGTGTTTTAGCCAATTACAGACCAATATCTAATCTCCCCTTTATTTCTAAAATAATTGAAAAAGTAGTCGAAAAACAATTATGTGATCACCTTCATAGGAATAATTTGTATGAAGACTTTCAGTCAGGATTTAGAGTTCATCATAGTACAGAAACAGCACTGGTAAAAGTCACCAACGATCTTCTCATGGCCTCAGATAATGGACTCATCTCTATACTTGTTCTGTTAGATCTTAGTGCCACATTTGATACCATTGATCATAACATTTTATTACAGAGACTGGAACATGAAATTGGAATTACAGGAACTGCACTAGGTTGGTTTAAATCTTATCTGTCTGATAGATTTCAATTTGTTCATGTTAATGATGAATCCTCCATGCACACAAAGGTTAGCTATGGAGTTCCACAAGGCTCTGTGTTAGGACCAATACTTTTTACTTTATATATGTCTCCTTTAGGCAACATTATTAGAAAACACTCCATAAATTACCACTGTTATGCTGATGATACCCAGCTATATTTATCTATGGAACCAGATGAAAATAATCAGTTAATAAAGCTTCAAGCATGCCTACAAGACATAAAGGACTGATGTCCCACAATTTTTACTTTTAAACTCAGACAAAACTGAAGTCATAGTATTTGGGCCCAAAAATCTCAGAGATATGACAGCACAGCTGTCTCAGGGCCTCCTGGGGGCTGTTGTTAAACTTAACAACTGCAATTAGGAAATCGTCTTTACCGCGACAAAAGTCTATCAGTCTGCAAAAATCTTTCTCCACACAGCTGTCTCAGGGCCTCCTGGGGCTGTGTTTAATGTTAATTTCAACACAAGCTAATGTAGTTGACTCCAAAACAGCACAGCTGTCTCAGGGCCTCCTGGGGGCTGTTGTTAAACTTAACAACTGCAATTAGGAAATTAACAACTGTCTTTACCGCCGACAAAAGTCTATCAGTCTGCAAAAATCTTTCTCCACACAGCTGTCTCAGGGCCTCCTGGGGCTGTGTTTAATGTTAATTTCAACACAAGCTAATGTAGTTGACTCCAAAACAGCACAGCTGTCTCAGGGCCTCCTGGGGGCTGTGTTTAATGTTAATTTCAACACAAGCTAATGTAGTTGACTCCAAAACAGCACAGCTGTCTCAGGGCCTCCTTGGGGCTGTTGTTAAACTTAACAACTGCAATTAGGAAATCGTCTTTACCGCGACAAAAGTCTATCAGTCTGCAAAAATCTTTCTCCACACAGCTGTCTCAGGCTGTCCTCCTGGGGCTGTGTTTAATGTTAATTTCAACACAAGCTAATGTAGTTGACTCCAAAACAGCACAGCTGTCTCAGGGCCTCCTGGGGCTGTTGTTAAACTTAACAACTGCAATTAGGAAATCGTTTACCGCGACAAAAGTCTATCAGTCTGCAAAAAAGTCTGTCTCAGGGCCTCCTGGGGCTGCAACAAATCTTAGTCTCACACACAGCTGTCTCAGGGCTCTCCTGGGGCTGTGTTTCCAAACAGTGTCTTCCTGGGGCTGTTGTTAACAATTTCAACTGCAATTAGCTAATGTAGTTGACTCCAAAACAGCACAGCTGTCTCAGGGCCTCCTGGGGCTGTGTTTAATGTTAATTTCAACACAAGCTAATGTAGTTGCACAGCTGTCTCAGTCTATCAGTCTGCAAAACAGCACACAGCTGTCTCAGGGCCTCCTGGGGCTGTTGTTAAACTTAACAACTGCAATTAGGAAATCGTATTTACCGCGACAAAAGTCTATCAGTCTGCAAAAATCTTTCTCCACACAGCGGTCTCAGGGCCTCCTGGGGGCTGTTGTTAAACTTAACCACTGCAATTAGGAAATCGACTCAACACAAAAGTCATCAGTCTGCAAAAATCTTTCTCCACACAGCTGTCTCAGGGCCTCCTGGGGCTGTGTTTAATGTTAATTTCAACACAAGCTAATGTAGTTGACTCCAAAACAGCACAGCTGTCTCAGGGCCTCCTGGGGCTGTTGTTAAACTTAACAACTGCAATTAGGAAATCGTCTTTACCGCGACAAAAGTCTATCAGTCTGCAAAAATCTTTCTCCACACAGCTGTCTCAGGGCCTCCTGGGGGCTGTGTTTAATGTTAATTTCAACACAAGCTAATGTAGTTAACTCCAAAACAGCACAGCTGTCTCAGGGCCTCCTGGGGGCTGTTGTTAAACTTAACAACTGCAATTAGGAAATCGTCTTTACCGCGACAAAAGTCTATCAGTCTGCAAAAATCTTTCTCCACACAGCTGTCTCAGGGCCTCCTGGGGCTGTGTTTAATGTTAATTTCAACACAAGCTAATGTAGTTGACTCCAAAACAGCACAGCTGTCTCAGGGCCTCCTGGGGGCTGTTGTTAAACTTAACAACTGCAATTAGGAAATCGTCTTTACCGCGACAAAAGTCTATCAGTCTGCAAAAATCTTTCTCCACACAGCTGTCTCAGGGCCTCCTGGGGCTGTGTTTAATGTTAATTTCAACACAAGCTAATGTAGTTGACTCCAAAACAGCACAGCTGTCTCAGGGCCTCCTGGGGGCTGTGTTTAATGTTAATTTCAACACAAGCTAATGTAGTTGACTCCAAAACAGCACAGCTGTCTCAGGGCCTCCTGGGGGCTGTTGTTAAACTTAACAACTGCAATTAGGAAATCGTCTTTACCGCGACAAAAGTCTATCAGTCTGCAAAAATCTTTCTCAGGGCCTCCTGGGGCTGTTGTTACACAGCTGTCTCAGGGCCTCCTGGGGCTGTGTTTAATGTTAATTTCAACACAAGCTAATGTAGTTGACTCCAAAACAGCACAGCTGTCTCAGGGCCTCCTTGGGGCTGTTGTTAAACTTAACAACTGCAATTAGGAAATTGTCTTTACCGTGACAAAAGTCTGTCAGTCTGCAAAAATCTTCCTCCACACAGCTGTCTCAGGGCCTCCTGGGGGCTGTTGTTAAACTGTCAGTTGGGGCTGTGTTTAATGTTAATTTCAACACAAGCTAATGTAGTTGACTCCAAAACAGCACAGCTGTCTCAGGGCCTCCTGGGGGCTGTTGTTAAACTTAACAACTGCAATTAGGAAATCGTCTTTACCGCGACAAAAGTCTATCAGTCTGCAAAAATCTTTCTCCACACAGCTGTCTCTCCTGGGGCTCTGCAATGTTAATTTCAACACAAGCTAATGTAGTTGACTCCAAAACACACAGCTGTCTCAGAGCCTCCTGGAGGCTGTATTTAATGTTAATTTCAACACAAGCTAATGTAGTTGACTCCAAAACAACACAGCTGTCTCAGGGCCTCCTGGGGGCTGTTGTTAAACTTAACAACTGCAATTAGGAAATCGTCTTTACCGCGACAAAAGTCTATCAGTCTGCAAAAAATCGCTTTATCTTTCTCCAAAAATCACACAGCTGTCTCAGGGCCTCCTGGGGCTGTGTTTAATGTTAATTTCAACACAAGCTAATGTAGTTGACTCCAAAACAGCACAGCTGTCTCAGGGCCTCCTGGGGGCTGTTGTTAAACTTAACAACTGCAATTAGGAAATCGTCTTTACCGCGACAAAAGTCTATCAGTCTGCAAAAATCTTTCTCCACACAGCTGTCTCAGGGCCTCCTGGGGCCTTTGTTTAATGTTAATTTCAACACAAGCTAATGTAGTTGACTCCAAAACAGCACAGCTGTCTCAGGGCCTCCTGGGGCTGTTGTTAAACTTAACAACTGCAATTAATGTAGTTGACTCCAAAACAGCACAGCTCAATCAGGGCTCCTGGGGCTGTTTTACACACTGTCTCAGGGCAATTAGGGGCTGTGTTTAATGTTAATTTCAGTCTGCAAAAAGTCTTTCTCCACACAGCTGTCTCAGGGCCTCCTGGGGCTGTGTTTAATGTTAATTTCAACACAAGCTAATGTAGTTGACTCCAAAACAGCACAGCTGTCTCAGGGCCTCCTGGGGCTGTTGTTAAACTTAACAACTGCAATTAGGAAATCGTCTTTACCGCGACAAAAGTCTATCAGTCTGCAAAAATCTTTCTCCACACAGCTGTCTCAGGGCCTCCTGGGGCTGTGTTTAATGTTAATTTCAACACAAGCTAATGTAGTTGACTCCAAAACAGCACAGCTGTCTCAGGGCCTCCTGGGGCTGTTGTTAAACTTAACAACTGCAACACAAGCTAATGTAGTTGACTCCTGGGGCTGTGTTTAAAACAGCACAGCTGTCTCAAAACAGCACAGCTGTCTCAGGGGCCTGGGGCTGTTGTTAAACTTAACAACTGCAATTAGGAAATCGTCTTTACCGCGACAAAAGTCTATCAGTCTGCAAAAATCTTTCTCCACACAGCTGTCTCAGGGCCTCCTGGGGCTGTGTTTAATGTTAATTTCAACACAAGCTAATGTAGTTGACTCCAAAACAGCACAGCTGTCTCAGGGCCTCCTGGGGCTGTTGTTAAACTTAACAACTGCAATTAGGAAATCGTCTTTACCGCGACAAAAGTCTATCAGTCTGCAAAAATCTTTCTCCACACAGCTGTCTCAGGGCCTCCTGGGGCTGTGTTTAATGTTAATTTCAACAAAACAGCAAGCTAGGCCTCCTGGGGCTGTTGTTAATGTTAATTGTAGTTGAGTCTATCTCCAAAACAGCACAGCTGTCTCAGGGCCTCCTGGGGCTGTTGTTAAACTTAACAACTGCAATTAGGAAATCGTCTTTACCGCGACAAAATCAGTCTGCAAAAATCTTTCTCCACACAGCTGTCTCAGGGCCTCCTGGGGGCTGTGTTTAATGTTAATTTCAACACAAGCTAATGTAGTTGACTCCAAAACAGCACAGCTGTCTCAGGGCCTCCTGGGGGCTGTGTTTAATGTTAATTTCAACACAAGCTAATGTAGTTGACTCCAAAACAGCACAGCTGTCTCAGGGCCTCCTGGGGGCTGTTGTTAAACTTAACAACTGCAATTAGGAAATCGTCTTTACCGCGACAAAAGTCTATCAGTCTGCAAAAATCTTTCTCCACACAGCTGTCTCAGGGCCTCCTGGGGGCTGTGTTTAATGTTATTCAACACAAGCTAATGTAGTTGACTCCAAAACAGCACAGCTGTCTCAGGGCCTCCTGGGGCTGTTGTTAAACTTAACAACTGCAATTAGGAAATCGTCTTTACCGCGACAAAAGTCTATCAGTCTGCAAAAATCTTTCTCCACACAGCTGTCTCAGGCCTCCTGGGGCTGTGTTTAATGTTAATTTCAACAAAGCTAATGTAGTTGACTCACAGCTGTCTCAGGGCCTCCTGGGGCTGTTGTTAAACTTAACAGGGCCAATTAGGAAATCGTGTTTACCGCGACAAAAGTCTATCAGTCTGCAAAAATCTTTCTCCACACAGCTGTCTCAGGGCCTCCTGGGGCTGTGTTTAATGTTAATTTCAACACAAGCTAATGTAGTTGACTCAAAACAGCACAGCTGTCTCAGGGCCTCCTGGGGCTGTTGTTAAACTTAACAACTGCAATTAGGAAATCGTCTTTACCGCGACAAAAGTCTATCAGTCTGCAAAAATCTTTCTCCACACAGCTGTCTCAGGGCCTCCTGGGGCTGTGTTTAATGTTAATTTCAACACAAGCTAATGTAGTTGACTCCAAAACAGCACAGCTGTCTCAGGGCCTCCTGGGGGCTGTTGTTAAACTTAACAACTGCAATTAGGAAATCGTCTTTACCGCGACAAAAGTCTATCAGTCTGCAAAAATCTTTCTATCTCAGGGCCTCCTGGGGCTGTGTTTAAAATCTTTAGTTGACTCCACACACAGCTGTCTCAGGGCCTCCTGGGGCTGTGTTTAATGTTAATTTCAACACAAGCTAATGTAGTTGACTCCAAAACAGCACAGCTGTCTCAGGGCCTCCTGGGGGCTGTTGTTAAACTTAACAACTGCAATTAGGAAATCGTCTTTACCGCGACAAAAGTCTATCAGTCTGCAAAAATCTTTCTCCACACAGCTGTCTCAGGGCCTCCTGGGGCTGTGTTTAATGTTAATTTCAACACAAGCTAATGTAGTTGACTCCAAAACAGCACAGCTGTCTCAGGGCCTCCTGGGGGCTGTGTTTAATGTTAATTTCAACACAAGCTAATGTAGTTGACTCCAAAACAGCACAGCTGTCTCAGGGCCTCCTGGGGGCTGTTGTTAAACTTAACAACTGCAATTAGGAAATCGTCTTTACCGCGACAAAAGTCTATCAGTCTGCAAAAATCTTTCTCCACACAGCTGTCTCAGGGCCTCCTGGGGCTGTGTTTAATGTTAATTTCAACACAAGCTAATGTAGTTGACTCCAAAACAGCACAGCTGTCTCAGGGCCTCCTGGGGGCTGTTGTTAAACTTAACAACTGCAATTAGGAAATCGCTGTCTTTACCGCGACAAAAGTCTATCAGTCTGCAAAAATCTTTCTCCACACAGCTGTCTCAGGGCCTCCTGGGGGCTGTGTTTAATGTTAATTTCAACACAAGCTAATGTAGTTGACTCCAAAACAGCACAGCTGTCTCAGGGCCTCCTGGGGGCTGTGTTTAATGTTAATTTCAACACAAGCTAATGTAGTTGACTCCAAAACAGCACAGCTGTCTCAGGGCCTCCTGGGGGCTGTTGTTAAACTTAACAACTGCAATTAGGAAATCGTCTTTACCGCGACAAAAGTCTATCAGTCTGCAAAAATCTTTCTCCACACAGCTGTCTCAGGGCCTCCTGGGGCTGTGTTTAATGTTAATTTCAACACAAGCTAATGTAGTTGACTCCAAAACAGCACAGCTGTCTCAGGGCCTCCTGGGGCTGTTGTTAAACAACCACTGCAATGTCTCACTCCACAAAGCACAGCTGTCTGGCCTCCTGGGGCTGTTTAAACTTAACAACTGCAATTAGGAAATTGTCTTTACCACGACAAAAGTCTATCAGTCTGCAAAAATCTTTCTCCACACAGCTGTCTCAGGGCCTCCTGGGGGCTGTGTTTAATGTTAATTTCAACACAAGCTAATGTAGTTGACTCCAAAACAGCACAGCTGTCTCAGGGCCTCCTGGGGGCTGTGTTTAATGTTAATTTCAACACAAGCTAATGTAGTTGACTCCAAAACAGCACAGCTGTCTCAGGGCCTCCTGGGGGCTGTTGTTAAACTTAACAACTGCAATTAGGAAATCGTCTTTACCGCGACAAAAGTCTATCAGTCTGCAAAAATCTTTCTCCACACAGCTGTCTCAGGGCCTCCTGGGGCTGTGTTTAATGTTAATTTCAACACAAGCTAATGTAGTTGACTCCAAAACAGCACAGCTGTCTCAGGGCCTCCTGGGGGCTGTGTTTAATGTTAATTTCAACACAAGCTAATGTAGTTGACTCCAAAACAGCACAGCTGTCTCAGGGCCTCCTGGGGGCTGTTGTTAAACTTAACAACTGCAATTAGGAAATCGTCTTTACCGCGACAAAAGTCTATCAGTCTGCAAAAATCTTTCTCCACACAGCTGTCTCAGGGCCTCCTGGGGCTGTGTTTAATGTTAATTTCAACACAAGCTAATGTAGTTGACTCCAAAACAGCACAGCTGTCTCAGGGCCTCCTGGGGGCTGTTGTTAAACTTAACCACTGCAATTAGGAAATCACCGCGACAAAAGTCTATCAGCTGCAAAAATCTTTCTCCATCCTGTGTGTTTAATGTTAATTTCAAAAAAGCTAATGTACTCAGCTGTCTCAGGGCCTCCTGGGGCTGTGTTTAATGTTAATTTCAACACAAGCTAATGTAGTTGAACTCAGGGCCTCCTGGGGCTGTTGTTAAACTGCAATTAGGAAATCTTTTACCGCGACAAAAGTCTATCAGTCTGCAAAAATCTTTCTCCACACAGCTGTCTCAGGGCCTCCTGGGGCTGTGTTTAATGTTAATTTCAACACAAGCTAATGTAGTTGACTCCAAAACAGCACAGCTGTCTCAGGGCCTCCTGGGGCTGTGTTTAATGTTAATTTCAACACAAGCTAATGTAGTTGACTCCAAAACAGCACAGCTGTCTCAGGGCCTCCTGGGGGCTGTTGTTAAACTTAACCACTGCAATTAGGAAATCGTCTTTACCGCGACAAAAGTCTATCAGTCTGCAAAAAGCTCTTTTGACTCCACACAGCTGTCTCAGGGCCTCCTGGGGCTGTGTTTAATGTTAATTTCAACACAAGCTAATGTAGTTGACTCCAAAACAGCACAGCTGTCTCAGGGCCTCCTGGGGCTGTTGTTAAACTTAACAACTGCAATTAGGAAATCGTCAAAAGTCTACCAGCGCACAAAAGTCTATCAGTCTGCAAAAATCTTTCTCCACACAGCTGTCTCAGGGCCTCCTGGGGCTGTGTTTAATGTTAATTTCAACACAAGCTAATGTAGTTGACTCCAAAACAGCACAGCTGTCTCAGGGCCTCCTGGGGCTGTTGTTAAACTTAACAACTGCAATTAGGAAATCGTCTTTACCGCGACAAAAGTCTATCAGTCTGCAAAAATCTTTCTCCACACAGCTGTCTCAGGGCCTCCTGGGGCTGTGTTTAATGTTAATTTCAACACAAGCTAATGTAGTTGACTCCAAACACACAGCTGTCTCAGGGCCTCCTGGGGCTGTGTTTAATGTTAATTTCAACACAAGCTAATGTAGTTGACTCAAAACAGCACAGCTGTCTCAGGGCCTCCTGGGGCTGTTGTTAAACTTAACAACTGCAATTAGGAAATCGTTATTACCGCGAAAAAAGTCTATCAGTCTGCAAAAATCTTTCTCCACACAGCTGTCTCAGGGCCTCCTGGGGCCTTTGTTTAATGTTAATTTCAACACAAGCTAATGTAGTTGACTCCAAAACAGCACAGCTGTCTCAGGGCCTCCTGGGGGCTGTGTTTAATGTTAATTTCAACACAAGCTAATGTAGTTGACTCCAAAACAGCACAGCTGTCTCAGGGCCTCCTGGGGCTGTTGTTAAACTTAACAACTGCAATTAGGAAATCGTCTTTACCGCGAAAAGTCTATCAGTCTGCAAAAATCTTTCTCCACACAGCTGTCTCAGGGCCTCCTGGGGCTGTGTTTAATGTTAATTTCAACACAAGCTAATGTAGTTGACTCCAAAACAGCACAGCTGTCTCAGGGCCTCCTGGGGGCTGTGTTTAATGTTAATTTCAACACAAGCTAATGTAGTTGACTCCAAAACAGCACAGCTGTCTCAGGGCCTCCTGGGGGCTGTTGTTAAACTTAACAACTGCAATTAGGAAATCGTATTTACCGCGACAAAAGTCTATCAGTGTGCAAAAATCTTTCTCCACACAGCTGTCTCAGGGCCTCCTAGGGGCTGTGTTTAATGTTAATTTCAACACAAGCTAATGTAGTTGACTCCAAAACAGCACAGCTGTCTCAGGGCCTCCTGGGGCTGTTGTTAAAATTAACAACTGCAATTAGGAAATCGTGTTTTACCACACAAAAGTTGACTCTGCAAAACAGCACAGCTGTCTCAGGGCCTCCTGGGGGCTGTGTTTAATGTTAATTTCAACACAAGCTAATGTAGTTGACTCCAAAACAGCACAGCTGTCTCAGGGCCTCCTGGGGGCTGTTGTTAAACTTAACAACTGCAATTAGGAAATCGTCTTTACCGCGACAAAAGTCTATCACTCTGCAAAAATCTTTCTCGACACAGCTGTCTCAGAGCCTCCTGGAGGCTGTATTTAATGTTAATTTCAACACAAGCTAATGTAGTTGACTCCAAAACAACACAGCTGTCTCAGGGCCTCCTGGGGCTGTTGTTAAACTTAACAACTGCAATTAGGAAATCGTACAAAAGTCTATCAGTCTGCAAAAATCTTTCTCCACACAGCTGTCTCAGGGCCTCCTGGGGGCTGTGTTTAATGTTAATTTCAACACAAGCTAATGTAGTTGACTCCAAAACAGCACAGCTGTCTCAGGGCCTCCTGGGGGCTGTTGTTAAACTTAACAACTGCAATTAGGAAATCGTCTTTACCGCGACAAAAGTCTATCAGTCTGCAAAAATCTTTCTCCACACAGCTGTCTCAGGGCCTCCTGGGGCTGTGTTTAATGTTAATTTCAACACAAGCTAATGTAGTTGACTCCAAAACAGCACAGCTGTCTCAGGGCCTCCTGGGGGCTGTGTTTAATGTTAATTTCAACACAAGCTAATGTAGTTGACTCCAAAACAGCACAGCTGTCTCAGGGCCTCCTGGGGCTGTTGTTAAACTTAACAACTGCACAAGCTAATGTTAGGAAATCTATCTGTCTCAAAAATACTGTTAAACTCAACAACTGCAATTAGGAAATCGTTTAATGTTAAGTCTATCAGTCTGCAAAAATCTTTCTCCACACAGCTGTCTCAGGGCCTCCTGGGGCTGTGCAATTAGTTTTCAACACAAGCTGTAGTTGAATGTCTCAGGGCCTCCTGGGGCTGTGTTTAATGTTAATTTCAACACAAGCTAATGTAGTTGACTCCAAAACAGCACAGCTGTCTCAGGGCCTCCTGGGGGCTGTTGTTAAACTTAACAACTGCAATTAGGAAATCGTCTTTACCGCGACAAAAGTCTATCAGTCTGCAAAAATCTTTCTCCACACAGCTGTCTCAGGGCCTCCTGGGGGCTGTGTTTAATGTTAATTTCAACACAAGCTAATGTAGTTGACTCCAAAACAGCACAGCTGTCTCAGGGCCTCCTGGGGCTGTTGTTAAACTTAACAACTGCAATGTCTCAGGTCTGCAAAAATCTTTCTCCACACAGCTGTCTCAGGGCCTCCTGGGGGCTGTGTTTAATGTTAATTTCAACACAAGCTAATGTAGTTGACTCCAAAACAGCACAGCTGTCTCAGGGCCTCCTGGGGGCTGTTGTTAAACTTAACAACTGCAATTAGGAAATCGTTTTACCGCGACAAAAGTCTATCAGTCTGCAAAAATGTCTCAGGGCCTCCTGGGGCTCCACACAGCTGTCTCAGGGCCTCCTGGGGCTGTGTTTAATGTTAATTTCAACACAAGCTAATGTAGTTGACTCCAAAACAGCACAGCTGTCTCAGGGCCTCCTGGGGCTGTTGTTAAACTTAACAACTGCAATTAGGAAATCGTCTTTACCGCGACAAAAGTCTATCAGTCTGCAAAAATCTTTCTCCACACAGCTGTCTCAGGGCCTCCTGGGGCTGTGTTTAATGTTAATTTCAACACAAGCTGTAGTTGACTCCAAAACAGTAGTTGCAATTACTCCAAAGTCTATCAGTCTGCAAAAATCTTTCTCCACACAGCTGTCTCAGGGCCTCCTGGGGGCTGTGTTTAATGTTAATTTCAACACAAGCTAATGTAGTTGACTCCAAAACAGCACAGCTGTCTCAGGGCCTCCTGGGGGCTGTTGTTAAACTTAACAACTGCAATTAGGAAATCGTCTTTACCGCGACAAAAGTCTATCAGTCTGCAAAAATCTTTCTCCACACAGCTGTCTCAGGGCCTCCTGGGGGCTGTGTTTAATGTTAATTTCAACACAAGCTAATGTAGTTGACTCCAAAACAGCACAGCTGTCTCAGGGCCTCCTGGGGGCTGTGTTTAATGTTAATTTCAACACAAGCTAATGTAGTTGACTCCAAAACAGCACAGCTGTCTCAGGGCCTCCTGGGGGCTGTTGTTAAACTTAACAACTGCAATTAGGAAATCGTTTTACCGCGACAAAAGTCTATCAGTCTGCAAAAATCTTTCTCCACACAGCTGTCTCAGGGCCTCCTGGGGCTGTGTTTAATGTTAATTTCAACACAAGCTAATGTAGTTGACTCCAAAACAGCACAGCTGTCTCAGGGCCTCCTGGGGGCTGTTGTTAAACTTAACAACTGCAATTAGGAAATCGTCTTTACCGCGACAAAAGTCTATCAGTCTGCAAAAATCTTTCTCCACACAGCTGTCTCAGGGCCTCCTGGGGCTGTGTTTAATGTTAATTTCAACACAAGCTAATGTAGTTGACTCCAAAACAGCACAGCTGTCTCAGGGCCTCCTGGGGCTGTTGTTAAACTTAACAACTGCAATTAGGAAATGTAGTTTACTCCAAAAAAGTCTATCAGTCAGCTGTCTCAGGGCCTCCTGGGGCTGTGTTTAAACTTAACAACACAAGCAATTAGTCTATCCTCCTGGGGCTGTCTTAGGGCCTCCTGGGGCTGTGTTTAATGTTAATTTCAACACAAGCTAATGTAGTTGACTCCAAAACAGCACAGCTGTCTCAGGGCCTCCTGGGGCTGTGTTTAATGTTAATTTCAACAATTAGCTAATGTAGTTGACTCAAAACAGCTACAGCTGTCTCAGGGCCTCCTGGGGCTGTTGTTAAACTTAACCACTGCAATTAGGAAATCGTCTTTACCGCAACAAAAGTCTATCAGTCTGCAAAAATCTTTCTCCACACAGCTGTCTCAGGGCCTCCTGGGGGCTGTGTTTAATGTTAATTTCAACACAAGCTAATGTAGTTGACTCCAAAACAGCACCCCTGTCTCAGGGCCTCCTGGGGGCTGTTGTTAAACTTAACAACTGCAATTAGGAAATCGTCTTTACCGCGACAAAAGTCTATCAGTCTGCAAAATCTTTCTCCACACAGCTGTCTCAGGGCCTCCTGGGGCTGTTTTTTAATTAACACAAGCTATTTCAAAACAGCACACAAGCTAATGTAGTTGACTCCAAAAATCAGCACAGCTGTCTCAGGGCCTCCTGGGGCTGTGTTTAATGTTAATTTCAACACAAGCTAATGTAGTTGACTCCAAAACAGCACAGCTGTCTCAGGGCCTCCTGGGGCTGTTGTTAAACTTAACAACTGCAATTAGGAAATCGTCTTTACCAGCGACAAAAGTCTATCAGTCTGCAAAAATCTTTCTCCACACAGCTGTCTCAGGGCCTCCTGGGGCTGTGTTTAATGTTAATTTCAACACAAGCTAATGTAGTTGACTCCACAAAAGTCATCAGCTGTCTCAAAACAGCACAGCTGTCTCAGGGGCCTGGGGCTGTGTTTAATGTTAATTTCAACACAAGCTAATGTAGTTGACTCCAAAACAGCACAGCTGTCTCAGGGCCTCCTGGGGGCTGTTGTTAAACTTAACAACTGCAATTAGGAAATCGTCTTTACCGCGACAAAAGTCTATCAGTCTGCAAAAATCTTTCTCCACACAGCTGTCTCAGGGCCTCCTGGGGCTGTGTTTAATGTTAATTTCAACACAAGCTAATGTAGTTGACTCCAAAACAGCACAGCTGTCTCAGGGCCTCCTGGGGCTGTTGTTAAACTTAACAACTGCAATTAGGAAATCGTCTTTACCGCGACAAAAGTCTATCAGTCTGCAAAAATCTTTCTCCACACAGCTGTCTCAGGGCCTCCTGGGGGCTGTGTTTAATGTTAATTTCAACACAAGCTAATGTAGTTGACTCCAAAACAGCACAGCTGTCTCAGGGCCTCCTGGGGGCTGTGTTTAATGTTAATTTCAACACAAGCTAATGTAGTTGACTCCAAAACAGCACAGCTGTCTCAGGGCCTCCTGGGGCTGTTGTTAAACTTAACAACTGCAATTAGGAAATCGTCTTTACCGCGACAAAAGTCTATCAGTCTGCAAAAATCTTTCTCCACACAGCTGTCTCAGGGCCTCCTGGGGGCTGTGTTTAATGTTAATTTCAACACAAGCTAATGTAGTTGACTCCAAAACAGCACAGCTGTCTCAGGGCCTCCTGGGGGCTGTGTTTAATGTTAATTTTAACACAAGCTAATGTAGTTGACTCCAAAACAGCACAGCTGTCTCAGGGCCTCCTGGGGCTGTTGTTAAACTTAACAACTGCACAAGGAAATCGTCTTTACTCACAAAAGTCTATCAGTCTGCAAAATCTTTCTCCACACAGCTGTCTCAGGGCCTCCTGGGGGCTGTGTTTAATGTTAATTTCAACACAAGCTAATGTAGTTGACTCCAAAACAGCACAGCTGTCTCAGGGCCTCCTGGGGGCTGTGTTTAATGTTAATTTCAACACAAGCTAATGTAGTTGACTCCAAAACAGCACAGCTGTCTCAGGGCCTCCTGGGGGCTGTTGTTAAACTTAACAACTGCAATTAGGAAATCGTCTTTACCGCACAAAAGTCTATCAGTCTGCAAAAATCTTTCTCCACACAGCTGTCTCAGGGCCTCCTGGGGCTGTGTTTAATGTTAATTTCAACACAAGCTAATGTAGTTGACTCCAAACCAGCACAGCTGTCTCAGGGCCTCCTGGGGGCTGTGTTTAATGTTAATTTCAACACAAGCTAATGTAGTTGACTCCAAAACAGCACAGCTGTCTCAGGGCCTCCTGGGGGCTGTTGTTAAACTTAACAACTGCAATTAGGAAATCGTCTTTACCGCGACAAAAGTCTATCAGTCTGCAAAAATCTTTCTCCACACAGCTGTCTCAGGGCCTCCTGGGGCTGTGTTTAATGTTAATTTCAACACAAGCTAATGTAGTTGACTCCAAAGGAAATCGCAGCACAGCTGTCTCAGGGCCTCCTGGGGGCTGTGTTTAATGTTAATTTCAACACAAGCTAATGTAGTTGACTCCAAAACAGCACAGCTGTCTCAGGGCCTCCTGGGGGCTGTTGTTAAACTTAACAACTGCAATTAGGAAATCGTCTTTACCGCGACAAAAGTCTATCAGTCTGCAAAAATCTTTCTCCACACAGCTGTCTCAGGGCCTCCTGGGGCTGTGTTTAATGTTAATTTCAACACAAGCTAATGTAGTTGACTCCAAAACAGCACAGCTGTCTCAGGGCCTCCTGGGGGCTGTGTTTAATGTTAATTTCAACACAAGCTAATGTAGTTGACTCCAAAACAGCACAGCTGTCTCAGGGCCTCCTGGGGCTGTTGTTAAACTTAACCTGGGGCTGTTAGGAAATCGTTTTACCGCAACAAAAGTCTATCAGTCTGCAAAAATCTTTCTCCACACAGCTGTCTCAGGGCCTCCTGGGGGCTGTGTTTAATGTTAATTTCAACACAAGCTAATGTAGTTGACTCCAAAACAGCACAGCTGTCTCAGGGCCTCCTGGGGGCTGTTGTTAAACTTAACCACTGCAATTAGGAAATCGTCTTTATGCGACAAAAGTCTATCAGTCTGCAAAAATCTTGTCTCAGGGCCTCCTGGGGCTGTGTTTAATGTTAATTTCAACACAAGCTAATTTCAACACAAGTCTAATGTGCAAAACTCTTTCTCAGCACAGCTGTCTCAGGCCTCCTGGGGCTGTGTTTAATGTTAATTTCAACACAAGCTAATGTAGTTGACTCCAAAACAGCACAGCTGTCTCAGGGCCTCCTGGGGCTGTTGTTAAACTTAACAACTGCAATTAGGAAATCGTCTTTACCGCGACAAAAGTCTATCAGTCTGCAAAAATCTTTCTCCACACAGCTGTCTCAGGGCCTCCTGGGGGCTGTGTTTAATGTTAATTTCAACACAAGCTAATGTAGTTGACTCCAAAACAGCACAGCTGTCTCAGGGCCTCCTGGGGCTGTTTTAATGTTAATTTCAACACAAGCTAATGTAACTCCAAAACTGCACAGCTGTCTCAGGGCCTCCTGGGGCTGTTGTTAAATTAACAACTGCAATTAGGAAACTGCGAAAAAGTCTATCAGTCTGCAAAAATCTTTACACAGCTGTCTCAAGTCTATCAGTCTGCAAAAAGCTTTCTCTCACACACAGCTGTCTCAGGGCCTCCTGGGGCTGTTGTTAAACTTAACAACTGCAACTGCAATTAGTCTATCAGTTCAAAACAAGCTAATGTCTCAGGGCAAAAGTGTGTCAATGTCTTTCAAAAAGCTAATGTAGTTGACTCCAAAACACAGCTGTCTCAGGGCCTCCTGGGGCTGTGTTTAATGTTAATTTCAACACAAGCTAATGTAGTTGACTCCAAAACAGCACAGCTGTCTCAGGGCCTCCTGGGGGCTGTTGTTAAACTTAACAACTGCAATTAGGAAATCGTCTTTACCGCGACAAAAGTCTATCAGTCTGCAAAAATCTTTCTCCACACAGCTGTCTCAGGGCCTCCTGGGGCTGTGTTTAATGTTAATTTCAACACAAGCTAATGTAGTTGACTCCAAAACAGCACAGCTGTCTCAGGGCCTCCTGGGGCTGTTGTTAAACTTAACAACTGCAATTAGGAAATTGTCTTTACCGCGACAAAAGTCTATCAGTCTGCAAAAATCTTTCTCCACACAGCTGTCTCAGGGCCTCCTGGGGCTGTGTTTAATGTTAATTTCAACACAAGCTAATGTAGTTGACTCCAAAACAGCACAGCTGTCTCAGGGCCTCCTGGGGGCTGTGTTTAATGTTAATTTCAACACAAGCTAATGTAGTTGACTCCAAAACAGCACAGCTGTCTCAGGGCCTCCTGGGGGCTGTTGTTAAACTTAACAACTGCAATTAGGAAATCGTCTTTACCGCGAAAAAAGTCTATCAGTCTGCAAAAATCTTTCTCCACACAGCTGTCTCAGGGCCTCCTGGGGCCTTTGTTTAATGTTAATTTCACACAAGCTGTCTCAGGGCAGCACAGCTGTCTCAGGGCTCCTGGGGCTGTTGTTAAACTTAACAACTGCAATTAATGTTAATTTCAACACAAGCAAATGTAGTCTGACTCAAAAATCAGCACAGCTGTCTCAGGGCCTCCTGGGGGCTGTGTTTAATGTTAATTTCAACACAAGCTAATGTAGTTGACTCCAAAACAGCACAGCTGTCTCAGGGCCTCCTGGGGGCTGTTGTTAAACTTAACAACTGCAATTAGGAAATCGTCTTTACCGCGACAAAAGTCTATCAGTCTGCAAAAATCTTTCTCCACACAGCTGTCTCAGGGCCTCCTGGGGCTGTGTTTAATGTTAATTTCAACACAAGCTAATGTAGTTGACTCCAAAACAGCACAGCTGTCTCAGGGCCTCCTGGGGGCTGTTGTTAAACTTAACAACTGCAATTAGGAAATCGTATTACCGCGACAAAAGTCTACAGTCTGCAAAAATCAAACACAGCTGTCTCAGGGCCTCCTGGGGCTGTTGTGCAACTGCAATTAGGAAATTAGTTGACTCCACACAGCTGTCTCAGGGCCTCCTGGGGCTGTGTTTAATGTTAATTTCAACACAAGCTAATGTAGTTGACTCCAAAACAGCACAGCTGTCTCAGGGCCTCCTGGGGGCTGTTGTTAAACTTAACAACTGCAATTAGGAAATTGTCTTTACCGCGACAAAAGTCTATCAGTCTGCAAAAATCTTTCTCCACACAGCTGTCTCAGGGCCTCCTGGGGGCTGTGTTTAATGTTAATTTCAACACAAGCTAATGTAGTTGACTCCAAAACAGCACAGCTGTCTCAGGGCCTCCTGGGGCTGCTGTTAAACTTAACAACTGTTAAACTTAACAACTGCAATTAGGAAATCGTATTTACCACGACAAAAGTCTATCAGTCTGCAAAAATCTTTCTCCACACAGCTGTCTCAGGGCCTCCTGGGGGCTGTTGTTAAACTTAACCACTGCAATTAGGAAATCGTATTTAACGCGACAAAAGTCTATCAGTGTGCAAAAATCTTTCTCCACACAGCTGTCTCAGGGCCTCCTGGGGCTGTGTTTAATGTTAATTTCAACACAAGCTAATGTAGTTGACTCCAAAACAGCACAGCTGTCTCAGGGCCTCCTGGGGGCTGTTGTTAAACTTAACAACTGCAATTAGGAAATCGTCTTTACCGCGACAAAAGTCTATCAGTCTGCAAAAATCTTTCTCCACACAGCTGTCTCAGGGCCTCCTGGGGGCTGTGTTTAATGTTAATTTCAACACAAGCTAATGTAGTTGACTCCAAAACAGCACAGCTGTCTCAGGGCCTCCTGGGGGCTGTGTTTAATGTTAATTTCAACACAAGCTAATGTAGTTGACTCCAAAACAGCACAGCTGTCTCAGGGCCTCCTGGGGGCTGTTGTTAAACTTAACAACTGCAATTAGGAAATCGTCTTTACCGCGACAAAAGTCTATCAGTCTGCAAAAATCTTTCTCCACACAGCTGTCTCAGGGTCTCCTGGGGCTGTGTTTAATGTTAATTTCAAAAAAGCTAATGTAGTTGACTCCAAAACAGCACAGCTGTCTCAGGGCCTCCTGGGGGCTGTGTTTAATGTTAATTTCAACACAAGCTAATGTAGTTGACTCCAAAACAGCACAGCTGTCTCAGGGCCTCCTGGGGGCTGTTGTTAAACTTAACAACTGCAATTAGGAAATCGTCTTTACCGCGACAAAAGTCTATCAGTCTGCAAAAATCTTTCTCCACACAGCTGTCTCAGGGCCTCCTGGGGCTGTGTTTAATGTTAATTTCAACACAAGCTAATGTAGTTGACTCCAAAACAGCACAGCTGTCTCAGGGCCTCCTGGGGGCTGTTGTTAAACTTAACAACTGCAATTAGGAAATCGTCTCCGCGACAAAAGTCTATCAGTCTGCAAAAATCTCTCTGGGGCTGTGTTTAATGTTAATTTCACACAGCTGTCTTGACTCCAAAACAGGCTGTCTCAGGGCCTCCTGGGGCTGTTGTTAAACTTAACAACTGCAATTAGGAAATCGTCTTTACCGCGACAAAAGTCTATCAGTCTGCAAAAATCTTTCTCCACACAGCTGTCTCAGGGCCTCCTGGGGCTGTGTTTAATGTTAATTTCAACACAAGCTAATGTAGTTGACTCCAAAACAGCACAGCTGTCTCAGGGCCTCCTGGGGGCTGTTGTTAAACTTAACAACTGCAATTAGGAAATCGTCTTTACCGCGACAAAAGTCTATCAGTCTGCAAAAATCTTTCTCCACACAGCTGTCTCAGGGCCTCCTGGGGCTGTGTTTAATGTTAATTTCAACACAAGCTAATGTAGTTGACTCCAAAACAGCACAGCTGTCTCAGGGCCTCCTGGGGGCTGTGTTTAATGTTAATTTCAACACAAGCTAATGTAGTTGACTCCAAAACAGCACAGCTGTCTCAGGGCCTCCTGGGGGCTGTTGTTAAACTTAACAACTGCAATTAGGAAATCGTCTTTACCGCGACAAAAGTCTATCAGTCTGCAAAAATCTTTCTCCACACAGCTGTCTCAGGGCCTCCTGGGGCTGTGTTTAATGTTAATTTCAACACAAGCTAATGTAGTTGACTCAAAACACACAGCTGTCTCAGGGCCTCCTGGGGCTGTGTTTAATGTTAATTTCAACACAAGCTAATGTAGTTGACTCCAAAACAGCACAGCTGTCTCAGGGCCTCCTGGGGGCTGTTGTTAAACTTAACAACTGCAATTAGGAAATCGTCTTTACCGCGACAAAAGTCTATCAGTCTGCAAAAATCTTTCTCCACACAGCTGTCTCAGGGCCTCCTGGGGCTGTGTTTAATGTTAATTTCAACACAAGCTAATGTAGTTGACTCCAAAACAGCACAGCTGTCTCAGGGCCTCCTGGGGGCTGTGTTTAATGTTAATTTCAACACAAGCTAATGTAGTTGACTCCAAAACAGCACAGCTGTCTCAGGGCCTCCTGGGGGCTGTTGTTAAACTTAACAACTGCAATTAGGAAATCGTCTTTACCGCGACAAAAGTCTATCAGTCTGCAAAAATCTTTCTCCACACAGCTGTCTCAGGGCCTCCTGGGGCTGTGTTTAATGTTAATTTCAACACAAGCTAATGTAGTTGAAAAGTCTATCAGTCTGCAAAAATCAGCACAGCTGTCTCAGGGCCTCCTGGGGGCTGTGTTTAATGTTAATTTCAACACAAGCTAATGTAGTTGACTCCAAAACAGCACAGCTGTCTCAGGGCCTCCTGGGGCTGTTGTTAAACTTAACCACTGCAATTAGGAAATCTTACCGCACAAAAGTCTATCAGTCTGCAAAAATCTTTCTCCACACAGCTGTCTCAGGGCCTCCTGGGGCTGTGTTTAATGTTAATTTCAACAGTCTATCAGTCTGCAAAATCTTTCTCCACACAGCTGTCTCAGGGCCTCCTGGGGCTGTGTTTAATGTTAATTTCAACACAAGCTAATGTAGTTGACTCCAAAACAGCACAGCTGTCTCAGGGCCTCCTGGGGCTGTTGTTAAACTTAACAACTGCAATTAGGAAATCGTCTTTACCGCGACAAAAGTCTATCAGTCTGCAAAAATCTTTCTCCACACAGCTGTCTCAGGGCCTCCTGGGGCTGTGTTTAATGTTAATTTCAACACAAGCTAATGTAGTTGACTCCAAAACAGCACAGCTGTCTCAGGGCCTCCTGGGGCTGTTGTTAAACTTAACAACTGCAATTAGGAAATCGTGGGGCCGCGACAAAAGTCTATCAGTCTGCAAAAATCTTTCTCCACACAGCTGTCTCAGGGCCTCCTGGGGCTGTGTTTAATGTTAATTTCAACACAAGCTAATGTAGTTGACTCCAAAACAGCACAGCTGTCTCAGGGCCTCCTGGGGGCTGTTGTTAAACTTAACAACTGCAATTAGGAAATCGTCTTTACCGCGACAAAAGTCTATCAGTCTGCAAAAATCTTTCTCCACACAGCTGTCTCAGGGCCTCCTGGGGCTGTGTTTAATGTTAATTTCAACACAAGCTAATGTAGTTGACTCCAAAACAGCACAGCTGTCTCAGGGCCTCCTGGGGGCTGTGTTTAATGTTAATTTCAACACAAGCTAATGTAGTTGTCTCAGGGCCTCCTGGGGCTGTTGTTAAACTTAAAGTCTCCAGTCTGCAAAAATCTTTCTGCAGCACAGCTGTCTCAGGGCCTCCTGGGGCTGTCTCAGGGCCTCCTGGGGGCTGTTGTTAAACTTAACAACTGCAATTAGGAAATCGTCTTTACCGCGACAAAAGTCTATCAGTCTGCAAAAATCTTTCTCCACACAGCTGTCTCAGGGCCTCCTGGGGCTGTGTTTAATGTTAATTTCAACACAAGCTAATGTAGTTGACTCCAAAACAGCACAGCTGTCTCAGGGCCTCCTGGGGGCTGTTGTTAAACTTAACAACTGCAATTAGGAAATCGTCTTTACCGCGACAAAAGTCTATCAGTCTGCAAAAATCTTTCTCCACACAGCTGTCTCAGGGCCTCCTGGGGCTGTGTTTAATGTTAATTTCAACACAAGCTAATGTAGTTGACTCCAAAACAGCACAGCTGTCTCAGGGCCTCCTGGGGGCTGTTGTTAAACTTAACAACTGCAATTAGGAAATCGTTTTACAACAAAAGTCTATCAGTCTGCAAAAATCTTTCTCCACACAGCTGTCTCAGGGCCTCCTGGGGGCTGTGTTTAATGTTAATTTCAACACAAGCTAATGTAGTTGACTCCAAAACAGCACAGCTGTCTCAGGGCCTCCTGGGGGCTGTTGTTAAACTTAACAACTGCAATTAGGAAATCGTCTTTACCGCGACAAAAGTCTATCAGTCTGCAAAAATCTTTCTCCACACAGCTGTCTCAGGGCCTCCTGGGGCTGTGTTTAATGTTAATTTCAACACAAGCTAATGTAGTTGACTCCAAAACAGCACAGCTGTCTCAGGGCCTCCTGGGGGCTGTGTTTAATGTTAATTTCAACACAAGCTAATGTAGTTGACTCCAAAACAGCACAGCTGTCTCAGGGCCTCCTGGGGGCTGTTGTTAAACTTAACAACTGCAATTAGGAAATCGTCTTTACCGCGACAAAAGTCTATCAGTCTGCAAAAATCTTTCTCCACACAGCTGTCTCAGGGCCTCCTGGGGCTGTGTTTAATGTTAATTTCAACACAAGCTAATGTAGTTGACTCCAAAACAGCACAGCTGTCTCAGGGCCTCCTGGGGGCTGTTGTTAAACTTAACAACTGCAATTAGGAAATCGTCTTTACCGCGACAAAAGTCTATCAGTCTGCAAAAATCTTTCTCCACACAGCTGTCTCAGGGCCTCCTGGGGCTGTGTTTAATGTTAATTTCAACACAAGCTAATGTAGTTGACTCCAAAACAGCACAGCTGTCTCAGGGCCTCCTGGGGGCTGTGTTTAATGTTAATTTCAACACAAGCTAATGTAGTTGACTCCAAAACAGCACAGCTGTCTCAGGGCCTCCTGGGGGCTGTTGTTAAACTTAACAACTGCAATTAGGAAATCGTCTTTACCGCGACAAAAGTCTATCAGTCTGCAAAAATCTTTCTCCACACAGCTGTCTCAGGGCCTCCTGGGGCTGTGTTTAATGTTAATTTCAACACAAGCTAATGTAGTTGACTCCAAAACAGCACAGCTGTCTCAGGGCCTCCTGGGGGCTGTTGTTAAACTTAACAACTGCAATTAGGAAATCGTCTTTACCGCGACAAAAGTCTATCAGTCTGCAAAAATCTTTCTCCACACAGCTGTCTCAGGGCCTCCTGGGGCTGTGTTTAATGTTAATTTCAACACAAGCTAATGTAGTTGACTCCAAAACAGCACAGCTGTCTCAGGGCCTCCTGGGGCTGTTGTTAAACTTAACAAACTGCAATTAGTAGTTGACTCCAACAGCACAGCTGTCTCAGGGCCTCCTGTCTGCAATTAGGAAATTAAACTTACTCAGGGCCTCCTGACAAAAGTCTATCAGTCTGCAAAAATCTTTCTCCACACAGCTGTCTCAGGGCCTCCTGGGGGCTGTGTTTAATGTTAATTTCAACACAAGCTAATGTAGTTGACTCCAAAACAGCACAGCTGTCTCAGGGCCTCCTGGGGGCTGTGTTTAATGTTAATTTCAACACAAGCTAATGTAGTTGACTCCAAAACAGCACAGCTGTCTCAGGGCCTCCTGGGGGCTGTTGTTAAACTTAACAACTGCAATTAGGAAATCGTCTTTACCGCGACAAAAGTCTATCAGTCTGCAAAAATCTTTCTCCACACAGCTGTCTCAGGGCCTCCTGGGGCTGTGTTTAATGTTAATTTCAACACAAGCTAATGTAGTTGACTCCAAAACAGCACAGCTGTCTCAGGGCAATGTTAATTTCAACACAAGCTAATGTAGTTGACTCCAAAACAGTCTCAGGGCTCCACACAGCTGTTGTTAAACTTAACAACTGCAATTAGGAATGTTAATTACAACAAAAGTCTATCAGTCTGCAAAAATCTTTCTCGACACAGCTGTCTCAGGGCCTCCTGGGGGCTGTTGTTAAACTTAACAACTGCAATTAGGAAATCGTCTTTACCGCGACAAAAGTCTATCAGTCTGCAAAAATCTTTCTCCACACAGCTGTCTCAGGGCCTCCTGGGGCTGTGTTTAATGTTAATTTCAACACAAGCTAATGTAGTTGACTCCAAAACAGCACAGCTGTCTCAGGGCCTCCTGGGGGCTGTTGTTAAACTTAACAACTGCAATTAGGAAATTGTCTTTACCGCGACAAAAGTCTATCAGTCTGCAAAAATCTTTCTCCACACAGCTGTCTCAGGGCCTCCTGGGGCTGTGTTTAATGTTAATTTCAACACAAGCTAATGTAGTTGACTCCAAAACAGCACAGCTGTCTCAGGGCCTCGTGGGGGCTGTGTTTAATGTTAATTTCAACACAAGCTAATGTAGTTGACTCCAAAACAGCACAGCTGTCTCAGGGCCTCCTGGGGGCTGTTGTTAAACTTAACAACTGCAATTAGGAAATCGTCTTTACCGCAACAAAAGTCTATCAGTCTGCAAAAATCTTTCTCCACACAGCTGTCTCAGGGCCTCCTGGGGCTGTGTTTAATGTTAATTTCAACACAATTGCTAAAAGCACTATCAGTAGTTGACTCCAAAACAGCACTAGTTGTCTCAGCTGTCTCAGGGCCTCCTGGGGCTGTGTTTAATGTTAATTTCAACACAAGCTAATGTAGTTGACTCCAAAACAGCACAGCTGTCTCAGGGCCTCCTGGGGGCTGTTGTTAAACTTAACAACTGCAATTAGGAAATCGTCTTTACCGCGACAAAAGTCTATCAGTCTGCAAAATCTTTCTCCACACAGCTGTCTCAGGGCCTCCTGGGGCTGTGTTTAATGTTAATTTCAACACAAGCTAATGTAGTTGACTCCAAAACAGCACAGCTGTCTCAGGGCCTCCTGGGGCTGTTGTTAAACTTAACAACTGCAATTAGGAAATCGTCTTTACCGCACAAAAGTCTATCAGTCTGCAAAAATCTTTCTCCACACAGCTGTCTCAGGGCCTCCTGGGGCTGTGTTTAATGTTAGGAAATTTCAACACAAGCTAATGTAGTTGAAAAATCTTTCTCACACAGCTGTCTCAGGGCCTCCTGGGGCTGTGTTTAATGTTAATTTCAACACAAGCTAATGTAGTTGACTCCAAAACAGCACAGCTGTCTCAGGGCCTCCTGGGGCTGTTGTTAAACTTAACAACTGCAATTAGCAATTAGGAAATCGTCTTTACCGCGACAAAAGTCTATCAGTCTGCAAAAATCTTTCTCCACACAGCTGTCTCAGGGCCTCCTGGGGGCTGTGTTTAATGTTAATTTCAACACAAGCTAATGTAGTTGACTCCAAAACAGCACAGCTGTCTCAGGGCCTCCTGGGGGCTGTGTTTAATGTTAAAATCAACACAAGTCTAATCAGTCTGCAAAAATCTTTGTCAACACAGCTGTCTCAGGGCCTCCTGGGGGCTGTTGTTAAACTTAACAACTGCAATTAGGAAATCGTTTTACCGCGACAAAAGTCTATCAGTCTGCAAAAATCTTTCTCCACACAGCTGTCTCAGGGCCTCCTGGGGGCTGTGTTTAATGTTAATTTCAACACAAGCTAATGTAGTTGACTCCAAAACAGCACAGCTGTCTCAGGGCCTCCTGGGGGCTGTTGTTAAACTTAACAACTGCAATTAGGAAATCTGTTAGGAAATTTACCGCGACAAAAGTCTATCAGTCTGCAAAAATCTTTCTCCACACAGCTGTCTCAGGGCCTCCTGGGGCTGTGTTTAATGTTAATTTCAACACAAGCTAATGTAGTTGACTCCAAAACAGCACAGCTGTCTCAGGGCCTCCTGGGGGCTGTGTTTAATGTTAATTTCAACACAAGCTAATGTAGTTGACTCCAAAACAGCACAGCTGTCTCAGGGTCCTCCTGGGGCTGTTGTTAAACTTAACAACTGCAATTAGGAAATCGTGTTTACCGCGACAAAAGTCTATCAGTCTGCAAAAATCTTTCTCCACACAGCTGTCTCAGGGCCTCCTGGGGCTGTGTTTAATGTTAATTTCAACACAAGCTAATGTAGTTGACTCCAAAACAGCACAGCTGTCTCAGGGCCTCCTGGGGGCTGTTGTTAAACTTAACAACTGCAATTAGGAAATCGTCTTTACCGCGACAAAAGTCTATCAGTCTGCAAAAATCTTTCTCCACACAGCTGTCTCAGGGCCTCCTGGGGGCTGTGTTTAATGTTAATTTCAACACAAGCTAATGTAGTTGACTCCAAAACAGCACAGCTGTCTCAGGGCCTCCTGGGGGCTGTGTTTAATGTTAATTTCAACACAAGCTAATGTAGTTGACTCCAAAACAGCACAGCTGTCTCAGGGCCTCCTGGGGGCTGTTGTTAAACTTAACAACTGCAATTAGGAAATCGTCTTTACCGCGACAAAAGTCTATCAGTCTGCAAAAATCTTTCTCCACACAGCTGTCTCAGGGCCTCCTGGGGCTGTGTTTAATGTTAATTTCAACACAAGCTAATGTAGTTGACTCCAAAACAGCACAGCTGTCTCAGGGCCTCCTGGGGGCTGTTGTTAAACTTAACAACTGCAATTAGGAAATCGTCTTTACCGCGACAAAAGTCTATCAGTCTGCAAAAATCTTTCTCCACACAGCTGTCTCAGGGCCTCCTGGGGGCTGTTGTTAAACTTAACAACTGCAATTAGGAAATCGTCTTTACCGCGACAAAAGTCTATCAGTCTGCAAAAATCTTTCTCCACACAGCTGTCTCAGGGCCTCCTGGAGGCTGTGTTTAATGTTAATTTCAACACAAGCTAATGTAGTTGACTCAGCACAGCTGTCTCAGGGCCTCCTGGGGCTGTGTTTAATGTTAATTTCAACACAAGCTAATGTAGTTGACTCCAAAACAGCACAGCTGTCTCAGGGCCTCCTGGGGGCTGTTGTTAAACTTAACAACTGCAATTAGGAAATCGTCTTTACCGCGACAAAAGTCTATCAGTCTGCAAAAATCTTTCTCCACACAGCTGTCTCAGGGCCTCCTGGGGCTGTGTTTAATGTTAATTTCAACACAAGCTAATGTAGTTGACTCCAAAACAGCACAGCTGTCTCAGGGCCTCCTGGGGCTGTGTTAAACTTTAATTTCAACACAAGCTAGGAAATCTTTCTCCAGCACAGCTGTCTCAGGGCCTCCTGGGGCTGTTGTTAAACTTAACAACTGCAAAGGAAATCGTTTTACCACACAGCTGTCTCAGGCCTCCTGGGGCTGTGTTTAATGTTAATTTCAACACAAGCTAATGTAGTTGACTCCAAAACAGCACAGCTGTCTCAGGGCCTCCTGGGGGCTGTTGTTAAACTTAACAACTGCAATTAGGAAATTGTCTTTACCACGACAAAAGTCTATCAGTCTGCAAAAATCTTTCTCCACACAGCTGTCTCAGGGCCTCCTGGGGCTGTGTTTAATGTTAATTTCAACACAAGCTAATGTAGTTGACTCCAAACAGCACAGCTGTCTCAGGGCCTCCTGGGGCTGTGTTTAATGTTAATTTCAACACAAGCTAATGTAGTTGACTCCAAAACTTTCACACAGCTGTCTCAGGGCCTCCTGGGGCTGTTGTTAAACTTAACAACTGCAATTAGGAAATCTAATGTAGTTGACTCCACAAAACAGTCTATCAGTCTGCAAAAATCTTTCTCCACACAGCTGTCTCAGGGCCTCCTGGGGGCTGTGTTTAATGTTAATTTCAACACAAGCTAATGTAGTTGACTCCAAAACAGCACAGCTGTCTCAGGGCCTCCTGGGGGCTGTGTTTAATGTTAATTTCAACACAAGCTATGTAGTTGACTCCAAAACAGCACAGCTGTCTCAGGGCCTCCTGGGGCTGTTGTTAAACTTAACAACTGCAATTAGGAAATCGTCTTACCGCGACAAAAGTCTATCAGTCTGCACAAAATCCTGGGGCTTTTTAATGTTAATTTCAACACAAGCACAGCTGTCTCAGGGCCTCCTGGGGCTGTGTTTAATGTTAATTTCAACACAAGCTAATGTAGTTGACTCCAAAACAGCACAGCTGTCTCAGGGCCTCCTGGGGCTGTTGTTAAACTTAACAACTGCAATTAGGAAATCGTCTTTACCGCGACAAAAGTCTATCAGTCTGCAAAAATCTTTCTCCACACAGCTGTCTCAGGGCCTCCTGGGGGCTGTGTTTAATGTTAATTTCAACACAAGCTAATGTAGTTGACTCCAAAACAGCACAGCTGTCTCAGGGCCTCCTGGGGGCTGTTGTTAAACTTAACAACTGCAATTAGGAAATCGTCTTTACCGCGACAAAAGTCTATCAGTCTGCAAAAATCTTTCTCCACACAGCTGTCTCAGGGCCTCCTGGGGGCTGTGTTTAATGTTAGTTGATTGTCAACACTGTGTTTAAGCTAATGTAGTTGACTCCAAAACAGCACAGCTGTCTCAGGGCCTCCTGGGGGCTGTGTTTAATGTTAATTTCAACACAAGCTAATGTAGTTGACTCCAAAACAGCACAGCTGTCTCAGGGCCTCCTGGGGCTGTTGTTAAACTTAACAACTGCAATTAGGAAATCGTCTTTACCGCGACAAAAGTCTATCAGTCTGCAAAAATCTTTCTCCACACAGCTGTCTCAGGGCCTCCTGGGGCTGTGTTTAATGTTAATTTCAACACAAGCTAATGTAGTTGACTCCAAAACAGCACAGCTGTCTCAGGGCCTCCTGGGGGCTGTGTTTAATGTTAATTTCAACACAAGCTAATGTAGTTGACTCCAAAACAGCACAGCTGTCTCAGGGCCTCCTGGGGGCTGTTGTTAAACTTAACAACTGCAATTAGGAAATCGTCTTTACCGCGACAAAAGTCTATCAGTCTGCAAAAATCTTTCTCCACACAGCTGTCTCAGGGCCTCCTGGGGCTGTGTTTAATGTTAATTTCAACACAAGCTAATGTAGTTGACTCCAAAACAGCACAGCTGTCTCAGGGCCTCCTGGGGCTGTTGTTAAACTTAACAACTGCAACTGCACCGCGACATTAGTCTATCAGTCTGCAAAAATCTTTCTCACACAGCTGTCTCAGGGCCTCCTGGGGCTGTGTTTAATGTTAATTTCAACACTGCTAAAAAGTTGACTCTCACACAGCTGTCTCAGGGCCTCCTGGGGGCTGTGTTTAATGTTAATTTCAACACAAGCTAATGTAGTTGACTCCAAAACAGCACAGCTGTCTCAGGGCCTCCTGGGGGCTGTTGTTAAACTTAACAACTGCAATTAGGAAATCGTCTTTACCGCGACAAAAGTCTATCAGTCTGCAAAAATCTTTCTCCACACAGCTGTCTCAGGGCCTCCTGGGGGCTGTGTTTAATGTTAATTTCAACACAAGCTAATGTAGTTGACTCCAAAACAGCACAGCTGTCTCAGGGCCTCCTGGGGGCTGTGTTTAATGTTAATTTCAACACAAGCTAATGTAGTTGACTCCAAAACAGCACAGCTGTCTCAGGGCCTCCTGGGGGCTGTTGTTAAACTTAACAACTGCAATTAGGAAATCGTGTCTTTACCGCGACAAAAGTCTATCAGTCTGCAAAAATCTTTCTCCACACAGCTGTCTCAGGGCCTCCTGGGGGCTGTGTTTAATGTTAATTTCAACACAAGCTAATGTAGTTGACTCCAAAACAGCACAGCTGTCTCAGGGCCTCCTGGGGCTGTGTTGTTTCAAACTTAATGTAGTTGACTGCAATTAGCAAAGCTGTCTCAGGGCCTTACTGGGGCTGTTGTTAAAAAGTCTATCAGTCTGCAAAAAAAAGTCTATCAGTCTCCAAAATCACAGCTGTCTCAGGGCCTCCTGGGGCTGTGTTTAATGTTAGTCTGATTGTCTCAGGGCCTCCTGGGGCTGTGTTTAACAACAAAGCTAATGTAGTTGACTCCAAAACAGCACAGCTGTCTCAGGGCCTCCTGGGGGCTGTTGTTAAACTTAACAACTGCAATTAGGAAATTGTCTTTACCGCGACAATAGTCTATCAGTCTGCAACAATCTTTCTCCACACAGCTGTCTCAGGGCCTCCTGGGGGCTGTGTTTAATGTTAATTTCAACACAAGCTAATGTAGTTGACTCCAAAACAGCACAGCTGTCTCAGGGCCTCCTGGGGGCTGTGTTTAATGTTAATTTCAACACAAGCTAATGTAGTTGACTCCAAAACAGCACAGCTGTCTCAGGGCCTCCTGGGGGCTGTTGTTAAACTTAACAACTGCAATTAGGAAATCGTCTTTACCGCGACAAAAGTCTATCAGTCTGCAAAAATCTTTTTCCACACAGCTGTCTCAGGGCCTCCTGGGGGCTGTGTTTAATGTTAATTTCAACACAAGCTAATGTAGTTGACTCCAAAACAGCACAGCTGTCTCAGGGCCTCCTGGGGGCTGTTGTTAAACTTAATAACTGCAATTAGGAAATCGTCGTTACCGCGACAAAAGTCTATCAGTCTGCAAAAATCTTTTTCCACACAGCTGTCTCAGGGCCTCCTGGGGGCTGTGTTTAATGTTAATTTCAACACAAGCTAATGTAGTTGACTCCAAAACAGCACAGCTGTCTCAGGGCCTCCTGGGGCTGTGTTTAATGTTAAACTTAACTCCAACTGCAATTAGGAAATCGTCTTTACCGCGACAAAGTCTATCAGTCTGCAAAAATCTTTCTCCACACAGCTGTCTCAGGGCCTCCTGGGGCTGTGTTTAATGTTAATTTCAACACAAGCTAATGTAGTTGACTCCAAAACAGCACAGCTGTCTCAGGGCCTCCTGGGGGCTGTTGTTAAACTTAAACTTAACAACTGTCAATTAGCTGTCTCAGGCCTCCTCGTGTTTACCGCGACAAAAGTCTATCAGTCTGCAAAAATCTTTCTCACACAGCTGTCTCAGGGCCTCCTGGGGGCTGTGTTTAATGTTAATTTCAACACAAGCTAATGTAGTTGACTCCAAAACAGCACAGCTGTCTCAGGGCCTCCTGGGGGCTGTTGTTAAACTTAACAACTGCAATTAGGAAATCGTCTTTACCGCGACAAAAGTCTATCAGTCTGCAAAAATCTTTCTCCACACAGCTGTCTCAGGGCCTCCTGGGGGCTGTGTTTAATGTTAATTTCAACACAAGCTAATGTAGTTGACTCCAAAACAGCACAGCTGTCTCAGGGCCTCCTGGGGGCTGTGTTTAATGTTAATTTCAACACAAGCTAATGTAGTTGACTCCAAAACAGCACAGCTGTCTCAGGGCCTCCTGGGGGCTGTTGTTAAACTTAACAACTGCAATTAGGAAATCGTCTTTACCGCGACAAAAGTCTATCAGTCTGCAAAAATCTTTCTCCACACAGCTGTCTCAGGGCCTCCTGGGGCTGTGTTTAATGTTAATTTCAACACAAGCTAATGTAGTTGACTCCAAAACAGCACAGCTGTCTCAGGGCCTCCTGGGGGCTGTTGTTAAACTTAACCACTGCAATTAGGAAATTTTTACACAAAAGCTATCAGTCTGCAAAAATCTTTCTCCACACAGCTGTCTCAGGGCCTCCTGGGGCTGTGTTTAATGTTAATTTCAACACAAGCTAATGTAGTTGACTCCAAAACAGCACAGCTGTCTCAGGGGCTGTGTTTAATGTTAATTTCTCCTGGGGCTGTTGTTAAACTTAACCACTGCAATTAGGAAATCGTCTTTACCGCGACAAAAGTCTATCAGTCTGCAAAAATCTTTCTCCACACAGCTGTCTCAGGGCCTCCTGGGGGCTGTGTTTAATGTTAATTTCAACACAAGCTAATGTAGTTGACTCCAAAACAGCACAGCTGTCTCAGGGCCTCCTGGGGGCTGTGTTTAATGTTAATTTCAACACAAGCTAATGTAGTTGACTCCAAAACAGCACAGCTGTCTCAGGGCCTCCTGGGGGCTGTTTGTTAAACTTAACCACTGCAATTAGGAAATCGTCTTACCCGCGACAAAAGTCTATCAGTCTGCAAAAATCTTTCTCCACACAGCTGTCTCAGGGCCTCCTGGGGGCTGTGTTTAATGTTAATTTCAACACAAGCTAATGTAGTTGACTCCAAAACAGCACAGCTGTCTCAGGGCCTCCTGGGGGCTGTGTTTAATGTTAATTTCAACACAAGCTAATGTAGTTGACTCAAAAACAGCACAGCTGTCTCAGGGCCTCCTGGGGGCTGTGTTTAATGTTAATTTCAACACAAGCTAATGTAACTCCAAAACAGCACAGCTGTCTCAGGGCCTCCTGGGGCTGTGTTTAATTTTAGGAAATCAACACAAGCTAATGTAGTTGTCTGCAAAACAGCACAGCTGTCTCAGGGCCTCCTGGGGCTGTTGTTAAACTTAACAACTGCAATTAGGAAATCGTTTTACCGCGACAAAAGTCTATCAGTCTGCAAAAATCTTTCTCCACACAGCTGTCTCAGGCCTCCTGGGGCTGTGTTTAATGTTAATTTCAACACAAGCTAATGTAGTTGACTCCAAAACAGCACAGCTGTCTCAGGGCCTCCTGGGGCTGTGTTTAATGTTAACAACACAAGCTAGGATGTACCGCGACAAAAGTCTGACTCTGCAAAACTTTCTCCACACAGCTGTCTCAGGGCCTCCTGGGGCTGTTGTTAAACTTAACAACTGCAATTAGGAAATCAAACAAAAGTCTATCAGTCTGCAAAAATCTTTCTCCACACAGCTGTCTCAGGCCTCCTGGGGCTGTGTTTAATGTTAATTTCAACACAAGCTAATGTAGTTGACTCCAAAACAGCACAGCTGTCTCAGGGCCTCCTGGGGGCTGTTGTTAAACTTAACAACTGCAATTAGGAAATCGTCTTTACCGCGACAAAAGTCTATCAGTCTGCAAAAATCTTTCTCCACACAGCTGTCTCAGGGCCTCCTGGGGGCTGTGTTTAATGTTAATTTCAACACAAGCTAATGTAGTTGACTCCAAAACAGCACAGCTGTCTCAGGGCCTCCTGGGGGCTGTGTTTAATGTTAATTTCAACACAAGCTAATGTAGTTGACTCCAAAACAGCACAGCTGTCTCAGGGCCTCCTGGGGGCTGTTGTTAAACTTAACAACTGCAATTAGGAAATCGTCTTTACCGCGACAAAAGTCTATCAGTCTGCAAAAATCTTTCTCCACACAGCTGTCTCAGGGCCTCCTGGGGCTGTGTTTAATGTTAATTTCAACACAAGCTAATGTCTCAGTTGACTCCAAATTAGGAAATCGTCAGTCTGCAAAAATCTTTCTCCACACAGCTGTCTCAGGGCCTCCTGGGGGCTGTGTTTAATGTTAATTTCAACACAAGCTAATGTAGTTGACTCCAAAACAGCACAGCTGTCTCAGGGCCTCCTGGGGCTGTTGTTAAACTTAACAACTGCAATTAGGAAATCGTCTTTACCGCGACAAAAGTCTATCAGTCTGCAAAAATCTTTCTCCACACAGCTGTCTCAGGGCCTCCTGGGGGCTGTGTTTAATGTTAATTTCAACACAAGCTAATGTAGTTGACCAAAACAGCACAGCTGTCTCAGGGCCTCCTGGGGCTGTGTTTAATGTTAATTTCAACACAAGCTAATGTAGTTGACTCCAAAACAGCACAGCTGTCTCAGGGCCTCCTGGGGGCTGTTGTTAAACTTAACAACTGCAATTAGGAAATCGTCTTTACCGCGACAAAAGTCTATCAGTCTGCAAAAATCTTTCTCCACACAGCTGTCTCAGGGCCTCCTGGGGGCTGTGTTTAATGTTAATTTCAACACAAGCTAATGTAGTTGACTCCAAAACAGCACAGCTGTCTCAGGGCCTCCTGGGGCTGTTGTTAAATTTTAATGTAACTGCAATTAGGAAATCCTCTTTGTTATGTAGTCTGACAGTCTGCAAAAATCTTTCTCCACACAGCTGTCTCAGGGCCTCCTGGGGCTGTTGTTTAATGTTAACAACTGCAATTAGGAAATCGTCTTTACCGCGACAAAAGTCTATCAGTCTGCAAAAATCTTTCTCACACAGCTGTCTCAGGGCCTCCTGGGGCTGTGTTTAATGTTAATTTCAACACAAGCTAATGTAGTTGACTCCAAACAGCACAGCTGTCTCAGGGCCTCCTGGGGCTGTTGTTAAACTTAACAACTGCAATTAGGAAATCGTCTTTACTTTACAAAAGTCTATCAGTCTGCAAAAGTCTTTCTCCACACAGCTGTCTCAGGGCCTCCTGGGGCTGTGTTTAAAATCTTGTCTCCAAAACAGCACAGCTGTCTCAGGGCCTCCTGGGGCTGTTGTTAAACTTAACAACTGCAATTAGGAAATCGTCTTTATGTAAAGTCTATCAGTCTGCAAAAATCTTTCACACAGCTGTCTCAGGGCCTCCTGGGGGCTGTGTTTAATGTTAATTTCAACACAAGCTAATGTAGTTGACTCCAAAACAGCACAGCTGTCTCAGGGCCTCCTGGGGGCTGTGTTTAATGTTAATTTCAACACAAGCTAATGTAGTTGACTCCAAAACAGCACAGCTGTCTCAGGGCCTCCTGGGGGCTGTTGTTAAACTTAACAACTGCAATTAGGAAATCGTCTTTACCGCGACAAAAGTCTATCAGTCTGCAAAAATCTTTCTCCACACAGCTGTCTCAGGGCCTCCTGGGGCTGTGTTTAATGTTAATTTCAACACAAGCTAATGTAGTTGACTCCAAAACAGCACAGCTGTCTCAGGGCCTCCTGGGGGCTGTTGTTAAACTTAACAACTGCAATTAGGAAATCGTCTTTACCGCGACAAAAGTCTATCAGTCTGCAAAATCTCTTGTCTCAGGGCCTCCTGGGGCTGTGTTACAGCTGTCTCAGGACAAAAGTCCACAGGTCTCAGGCTGTGTTTAATGTTAATTTCAACACAAGCTAATGTAGTTGACTCCAAAACAGCACAGCTGTCTCAGGGCCTCCTGGGGGCTGTTGTTAAACTTAACAACTGCAATTAGGAAATCGTCTTTACCGCGACAAAAGTCTATCAGTCTGCAAAAATCTTTCTCCACACAGCTGTCTCAGGGCCTCCTGGGGCTGTGTTTAATGTTAATTTCAACACAAGCTAATGTAGTTGACTCCAAAACAGCACAGCTGTCTCAGGGCCTCCTGGGGCTGTTGTTAAACTTAACAACTGCAATTAGGCGACAAAAGTCTATCAGTCTGCAAAAATCTTTCTCCACACAGCTGTCTTGTAGTTGACACAGCTGTCTCAGGGCCTCCTGGGGCTGTTGTTAAACTTAACAACTGCACAAAAAAAGTCTATCAGTCTGCAAAAATCTTTCTCCACACAGCTGTCTCAGGGCCTCCTGGGGCTGTGTTTAATGTTAATTTCAACACAAGCTAATGTAGTTGACTCCAAAACAGCACAGCTGTCTCAGGGCCTCCTGGGGGCTGTGTTTAATGTTAATTTCAACACAAGCTAATGTAGTTGACTCCAAAACAGCACAGCTGTCTCAGGGCCTCCTGGGGGCTGTTGTTAAACTTAACAACTGCAATTAGGAAATCGTCTTTACCGCGACAAAAGTCTATCAGTCTGCAAAAATCTTTCTCCACACAGCTGTCTCAGGGCCTCCTGGGGCTGTGTTTAATGTTAATTTCAACACAAGCTAATGTAGTTGACTCCAAAACAGCACAGCTGTCTCAGGGCCTCCTGGGGGCTGTTGTTAAACTTAACAACTGCAATTAGGAAATCGTCTTTACCGGGAACAAAAGTCTATCAGTCTGCAAAAATCTTTCTCCACACAGCTGTCTCAGGGCCTCCTGGGGCTGTTGTTAAACTTAACAACTGCAATTAGGAAATCGTCAACACAAAAGTCTATCAGTCTGCAAAAATCTTTCTCCACACAGCTGTCTCAGGGCCTCCTGGGGCTGTGTTTAATGTTAATTTCAACACAAGCTAATGTAGTTGACTCCAAAACAGCACAGCTGTCTCAGGGCCTCCTGGGGGCTGTTGTTAAACTTAACAACTGCAATTAGGAAATCGTCTTTATGCGACAAAAGTCTATCAGTCTGCAAAAATCTTTGTCCACACAGCTGTCTCAGGGCCTCCTGGGGGCTGTGTTTAATGTTAATTTCAACACAAGCTAATGTAGTTGACTCCAAAACAGCACAGCTGTCTCAGGGCCTCCTGGGGGCTGTTGTTAAACTTAATCACTGCAATTAGGAAATCGTCTTTACCGCGACAAAAGTCTATCAGTCTGCAAAAATCTTTCTCCACACAGCTGTCTCAGGGCCTCCTGGGGGCTGTTGTTAATGTTAACAACTGCAATTAGTCGTTAGTTGAAAAGTCTCAGTCTGCAAAACAGTGTCTCAGGGCCTCCTGGGGCTGTGTTTAATGTTAATTTCAACACAAGCTAATGTAGTTGACTCCAAAACAGCACAGCTGTCTCAGGGCCTCCTGGGGGCTGTTGTTAAACTTAACAACTGCAATTAGGAAATCGTCTTTACCGCGACAAAAGTCTATCAGTCTGCAAAAATCTTTCTCCACACAGCTGTCTCAGGGCCTCCTGGGGCTGTGTTTAATGTTAATTTCAACACAAGCTAATGTAGTTGACTCCAAAACAGCACAGCTGTCTCAGGGCCTCCTGGGGGCTGTGTTTAATGTTAATTTCAACACAAGCTAATGTAGTTGACTCCAAAACAGCACAGCTGTCTCAGGGCCTCCTGGGGGCTGTTGTTAAACTTAACAACTGCAATTAGGAAATCGTCTTTACCGCGACAAAAGTCTATCAGTCTGCAAAAATCTTTCTCCACACAGCTGTCTCAGGGCCTCCTGGGGCTGTGTTTAATGTTAATTTCAACACAAGCTAATGTAGTTGACTCCAAAACAGCACAGCTGTCTCAGGGCCTCCTGGGGGCTGTTGTTAAACTTAACAACTGCAATTAGGAAATTGTCTTTACCGCACAAAGTCTATCAGTCTGCAAAAATCTTTCTCCACACAGCTGTCTCAGGGCCTCCTGGGGGCTGTGTTTAATGTTAATTTCAACACAATCTAATGTCTCAGGGCCTCCTGGGGCTGTGTTTAATGTTAACAACTCAAAGGACAGCTACAGTTGACTCTTTCCACACAGCTGTCTCAGGGCCTCCTGGGGGCTGTGTTTAATGTTAATTTCAACACAAGCTAATGTAGTTGACTCCAAAACAGCACAGCTGTCTCAGGGCCTCCTGGGGGCTGTTGTTAAACTTAACAACTGCAATTAGGAAATCGTCTTTACCGCGACAAAAGTCTATCAGTCTGCAAAAATCTTTCTCCACACAGCAGGGCCTCCTGGGGCTGTCTCAGGCTGTCTCAGGGCTCCTGGGGCTGTGTTTAATGTTAATTTCAACACAAGCTAATGTAGTTGACTCCAAAACAGCACAGCTGTCTCAGGGCCTCCTGGGGGCTGTTGTTAAACTTAACAACTGCAATTAGGAAATCGTCTTTACCGCGACAAAAGTCTATCAGTCTGCAAAAATCTTTCTCCACACAGCTGTCTCAGGGCCTCCTGGGGCTGTGTTTAATGTTAATTTCAACACAAGCTAATGTAGTTGACTCCAAAACAGCACAGCTGTCTCAGGGCCTCCTGGGGCTGTGTTTAATGTTAACCACTGCAACACAAGCTAATTTAGTTGACTCTATCAGAAAACAACAGCTGTCTCAGTCCTGGGGCTGTTGTTATCAGTCTGCAAAAAAAGTCTATTCAAAAATCACACAGCTGTCTCAGGGCCTCCTGGGGCTGTGTTTAATGTTAATTTCAACACAAGCTAATGTAGTTGACTCCAAAACAGCACAGCTGTCTCAGGGCCTCCTGGGGGCTGTTGTTAAACTTAACAACTGCAATTAGGAAATCGTCTTTACCGCGACAAAAGTCTATCAGTCTGCAAAAATCTTTCTCCACACAGCTGTCTCAGGGCCTCCTGGGGCTGTGTTTAATGTTAATTTCAACACAAGCTAATGTAGTTGACTCCAAAACAGCACAGCTGTCTCAGGGCCTCCTGGGGCTGTTGTTAAACTTAACAACTGCAATTAGGAAATCGTCTTTACCTCCTGGGGCTGACAAAAGTCTCCATCAGTCTGCAAAAATCACACAGCTGTCTCAGGGCCTCCTGGGGCTGTGTTTAATGTTAATTTCAACACAAAACAGCACAGCTGTCTCAGGCCTCCTGGGGCTGTTGTTATTAGGAAATCGTTTTACCGCAAAAAGTCTATCAGTCTGCAAAAATCTTTCTCCACACAGCTGTCTCAGGGCCTCCTGGGGCTGTGTTTAATGTTAATTTCAACACAAGCTAATGTAGTTGACTCCAAAACAGCACAGCTGTCTCAGGGCCTCCTGGGGCTGTTGTTAAACTTAACAACTGCAATTAGGAAATCGTCTTTACCGCGACAAAAGTCTATCAGTCTGCAAAAATCTTTCTCCACACAGCTGTCTCAGGGCCTCCTGGAGGCTGTGTTTAATGTTAATTTCAACACAAGCTAATGTAGTTGACTCCAAAACAGCACAGCTGTCTCAGGGCCTCCTGGGGCTGTTTTAATGTTAAACTTAACTCCAACTGCAATTAGGAAATGGGGCTGTTGTTAAACTTAACAACTGCACAAGGAAATCTATTTACAGTCAAAAATCTTTCTCCACACAGCTGTCTCAGGCCTCCTGGGGCTGTTGTTAAACAGTCTGCAAAAATCTTTCCACACAGCTGTCTCAGGGCCTCCTGGGGCTGTGTTTAATGTTAATTTCAACACAAGCTAATGTAGTTGACTCCAAAACAGCACAGCTGTCTCAGGGCCTCCTGGGGCTGTTGTTAAACTTAACAACTGCAATTAGGAAATCGTCTTTACCGCGACAAAAGTCTATCAGTCTGCAAAAATCTTTCTCCACACAGCTGTCTCAGGGCCTCCTGGGGGCTGTGTTTAATGTTAATTTCAACACAAGCTAATGTAGTTGACTCCAAAACAGCACAGCTGTCTCAGGCCTCCTGGGGCTGTGTGTCTAAACTTAACCACTGCAATTAGGAAATGTTTATTTCAACAAAAGTCTATCAGTCTGCAAAACTCTTTCTCCAGCACAGCTGTCTCAGGGCCTCCTGGGGCTGTTGTTAAACTTAACCACTGCAATTAGGAAATCGCTTTACCGCTGACAAAAGTCTATCAGTCTGCAAAAATCTTTCTCCACACACAGCTGTCTCAGGGCCTCCTGGGGCTGTGTTTAATGTTAATTTCAACACAAGCTAATGTAGTTGACTCCAAAACAGCACAGCTGTCTCAGGGCCTCCTGGGGCTGTGTTTAATGTTAATTTCAACACAAGCTAATGTAGTTGACTCCAAAACAGCACAGCTGTCTCAGGGCCTCCTGGGGCTGTTGTTAAACTTAACCACTGCAATTAGGAAATCGTCTTTACCGCGACAAAAGTCTATCAGTCTGCAAAATCTTTCTCCACACAGCTGTCTCAGGGCAATGTTAATTTCACAGCTGTCTCAGGCTGTCTCAGGGCTCCTGGGGCTGTTGTTAAACTTAACAACTGCAATTAGGAAATCGTCTAATGTAGTCTATCAGTCTGCAAAAATCTTTCTCCACACAGCTGTCTCAGGGCTCCTGGGGCTGTGTTTAATGTTAACCACTCAACACAAGCTAATGTAGTTGACTCCAAAACAGCACAGCTGTCTCAGGGCCTCCTGGGGCTGTGTTTAATGTTAATTTCAACACAAGCTAATGTAGTTGACTCCAAAACAGCACAGCTGTCTCAGGGCCTCCTGGGGCTGTTGTTAAACTTAACAACTGCAATTAGGAAATCGTCTTTACCAACGACAAAAGTCTATCAGTCTGCAAAAATCTTTCTCCACACAGCTGTCTCAGGGCCTCCTGGGGCTGTGTTTAATGTTAATTTCAACACAAGCTAATGTAGTTGACTCCAAAACAGCACAGCTGTCTCAGGGCCTCCTGGGGCTGTTGTTAAACTTAACAACTGCAATTAGGAAATCGTCTTTACACGACAAAAGTCTATCAGTCTGCAAAAATCTTTGGGGCTGTGTTTAATGTTAATTTCAACACAAGCTAATGTAGTTGACTCACACAGCTGTCTCAGGGCCTCCTGGGGCTGTGTTTAATGTTAATTTCAACACAAGCTAATGTAGTTGACTCCAAAACAGCACAGCTGTCTCAGGGCCTCCTGGGGCTGTTGTTAAACTTAACAACTGCAATTAGGAAATCGTCTTTACCGCACAAAAGTCTATCAGTCTGCAAAAATCTTTCTCCACACAGCTGTCTCAGGGCCTCCTGGGGCTGTGTTTAATGTTAACAACTGCAATTAGGAAATCGCTAACAAAAATCTTTCTCAAGCTCCTGGGGCTGTGTTTAATGTTAATTTCAACACAAGCTAATGTAGTTGACTCCAAAACAGCACAGCTGTCTCAGGGCCTCCTGGGGGCTGTTGTTAAACTTAACAACTGCAATTAGGAAATCGTCTTTACCGCGACAAAAGTCTATCAGTCTGCAAAAATCTTTCTCCACACAGCTGTCTCAGGGCCTCCTGGGGCTGTTTAATGTTAATTTCAACACAAGCTAATAATGTTAATTTCAACACAAGCTAATGTAGTTGACTCCAAAACAGCACAGCTGTCTCAGGGCCTCCTGGGGGCTGTGTTTAATGTTAATTTCAACACAAGCTAATGTAGTTGACTCCAAAACAGCACAGCTGTCTCAGGGCCTCCTGGGGGCTGTTGTTAAACTTAACAACTGCAATTAGGAAATCGTCTTTACCGCGACAAAAGTCTATCAGTCTGCAAAAATCTTTCTCCACACAGCTGTCTCAGGGCCTCCTGGGGGCTGTGTTTAATGTTAATTTCAACACAAGCTAATGTAGTTGACTCCAAAACAGCACAGCTGTCTCAGGGCCTCCTGGGGCTGTTAAACTTAACCACTGCAATTAGGAAATCAACAAAAGTCTATCAGTCTGCAAAAATCTTTATCCACACAGCTGTCTCAGGGCCTCCTGGGGGCTGTGTTTAATGTTAATTTCAACACAAGCTAATGTAGTTGACTCCAAAACAGCACAGCTGTCTCAGGGCCTCCTGGGGGCTGTTGTTAAACTTAACCACTGCAATTAGGAAATCGTCTTTACCGCGACAAAAGTCTATCAGTCTGCAAAAACAGCTTCTCAGGGCCTCCTGGGGCTGTGTTACACAGCTGTCTCAGGCTGTCCAGGCCCTGGGGCTGTGTTTAATGTTAATTTCAACACAAGCTAATGTAGTTGACTCCAAAACAGCACAGCTGTCTCAGGGCCTCCTGGGGGCTGTTGTTAAACTTAACCACTGCAATTAGGAAATTAACTGTACCGCGACAAAAGTCTATCAGTCTGCAAAAATCTTTCTCCACACAGCTGTCTCAGGGCACAGCTGTCTCTCCTGGGGCTGTTGTTAATGTTAACAACTGCAATTAGGAAATCGCTTTATGTAGTCTATCAGTCTGCAAAACTTTCACACAGCTGTCTCAGGCCTCCTGGGGCTGTGTTTAATGTTAATTTCAACACAAGCTAATGTAGTTGACTCCAAAACAGCACAGCTGTCTCAGGGCCTCCTGGGGGCTGTTGTTAAACTTAACCACTGCAATTAGGAAATCGTCTTTACCGCGACAAAAGTCTATCAGTCTGCAAAAATCTTTCTCCACACAGCTGTCTCAGGGCCTCCTGGGGCTGTGTTTAATGTTAATTTCAACACAAGCTAATGTAGTTGACTCCAAAACAGCACAGCTGTCTCAGGGCCTCCTGGGGGCTGTGTTTAATGTTAATTTCAACACAAGCTAATGTAGTTGACTCCAAAACAGCACAGCTGTCTCAGGGCCTCCTGGGGCTGTTGTTAAACTTAACAACTGCAATTAGGAAATCGTCTTTAATGTAGTTGCTCCACACAAGTCTATCAGTCTGCAAAAATCTTTCTCCACAGGGCCTCCTGGGGCTGTGTTTAATGTTAATTTCAACACAAGCTAATGTAGTTGACTCCAAAACAGCACAGCTGTCTCAGGGCCTCCTGGGGGCTGTGTTTAATGTTAATTTCAACACAAGCTAATGTAGTTGACTCCAAAACAGCACAGCTGTCTCAGGGCCTCCTGGGGGCTGTTGTTAAACTTAACAACTGCAATTAGGAAATCGTCTTTACCGCGACAAAAGTCTATCAGTCTGCAAAAATCTTTCTCCACACAGCTGTCTCAGGGCCTCCTGGGGCTGTGTTTAATGTTAATTTCAACACAAGCTAATGTAGTTGACTCCAAAACAGCACAGCTGTCTCAGGGCCTCCTGGGGGCTGTGTTTAATGTTAATTTCAACACAAGCTAATGTAGTTGACTCCAAAACAGCACAGCTGTCTCAGGGCCTCCTGGGGGCTGTTGTTAAACTTAACCAACTGCAATTAGGAAATCGTCTTTACCGCGACAAAAGTCTATCAGTCTGCAAAAATCTTTCTCCACACAGCTGTCTCAGGGCCTCCTGGGGCTGTGTTTAATGTTAATTTCAACACAAGCTAGCTGTCTCAAAACCTCACAGCTGTCTCAGGGCCTCCTGGGGGCTGTGTTTAATGTTAATTTCAACACAAGCTAATGTAGTTGACTCCAAAACAGCACAGCTGTCTCAGGGCCTCCTGGGGGCTGTTGTTAAACTTAACAACTGCAATTAGGAAATCGTCTTTACCGCACAAAAGTCTATCAGTCTGCAAAAATCTTTCTCCACACAGCTGTCTCAGGGCCTCCTGGGGCTGTTAATGTCCAAAACAGCACAGCTGTCTCAGGGCCTCCTGGGGCTGTGTTTAATGTTAACACAACACAAGCTAATGTAGTTGACTCCAAAACAGCACAGCTGTCTCAGGGCCTCCTGGGGGCTGTTGTTAAACTTAACAACTGCAATTAGGAAATCGTTATTACCGCGACAAAAGTCTATCAGTCTGCAAAAATCTTTCTCCACACAGCTGTCTCAGGGCCTCCTGGGGCTGTGTTTAATGTTAATTTCAACACAAGCTAATGTAGTTGACTCCAAAACAGCACAGCTGTCTCAGGGCCTCCTGGGGGCTGTTGTTAAACTTAACAACTGCAATTAGGAAATCGTCTTTACCGCGACAAAAGTCTATCAGTCTGCAAAAATCTTTCTCCACACAGCTGTCTCAGGGCCTCCTGGGGCTGTGTTTAATGTTAATTTCAACACAAGCTAATGTAGTTGACTCCAAAACAGCACAGCTGTCTCAGGGCCTCCTGGGGGCTGTGTTTAATGTTAATTTCAACACAAGCTAATGTAGTTGACTCCAAAACAGCACAGCTGTCTCAGGGCCTCCTGGGGGCTGTTGTTAAACTTAACAACTGCAATTAGGAAATCGTCTTTACACAAAAGTCTATCAGTCTGCAAAAATCTTTCTCCACACAGCTGTCTCAGGGCCTCCTGGGGGCTGTGTTTAATGTTAATTTCAACACAAGCTAATGTAGTTGACTCCAAAACAGCACAGCTGTCTCAGGGCCTCCTGGGGGCTGTGTTTAATGTTAATTTCAACACAAGCTAATGTAGTTGACTCCAAACAGCACAGCTGTCTCAGGGCCTCCTGGGGCTGTTGTTAAACTTAACCACTGCAATTAGGAAATCGTCTTTACCGCGACAAAAGTCTATCAGTCTGCACAAACACAGTCTATCAGTCTGCAAAAATCTTTTCCACACAGCTGTCTCAGGGCCTCCTGGGGGCTGTGTTTAATGTTAATTTCAACACAAGCTAATGTAGTTGACTCCAAAACAGCACAGCTGTCTCAGGGCCTCCTGGGGCTGTTGTTAAACTTAACCACTGCAATTAGGAAATCGTCTTTACAAGCGACAAAAGTCTATCAGTCTGCAAAATCTTTCTCCACACAGCTGTCTCAGGGCCTCCTGGGGCTGTGTTTAATGTTAATTTCAACACAAGCTAATGTAGTTGACTCTGCAAAACAGCACAGCTGTCTCAGGGCCTCCTGGGGGCTGTGTTTAATGTTAATTTCAACACAAGCTAATGTAGTTGACTCCAAAACAGCACAGCTGTCTCAGGGCCTCCTGGGGGCTGTTGTTAAACTTAACAACTGCAATTAGGAAATCGTCTTTACCGCACAAAAGTCTATCAGTCTGCAAAAATCTTTCTCCACACAGCTGTCTCAGGGCCTCCTGGGGGCTGTGTTTAATGTTAATTTCAACACAAGCTAATGTAGTTGACTCCAAAACAGCACAGCTGTCTCAGGGCCTCCTGGGGGCTGTGTTTAATGTTAATTTCAACACAAGCTAATGTAGTTGACTCCAAAACAGCACAGCTGTCTCAGGGCCTCCTGGGGGCTGTTGTTAAACTTAACCACTGCAATTAGGAAATCGTCTTTACCGCGACAAAAGTCTATCAGTCTGCAAAAATCTTTCTCCACACAGCTGTCTCAGGGCCTCCTGGGGCTGTGTTTAATGTTAATTTCAACACAAGCTAATGTAGTTGACTCCAAAACAGCACAGCTGTCTCAGGGCCTCCTGGGGGCTGTGTTTAATGTTAATTTCAACACAAGCTAATGTAGTTGACTCCAAAACAGCACAGCTGTCTCAGGGCCTCCTGGGGCTGTTGTTAAACTTAACAACTGCAATTAGGAAATCGTCTTTACCGCACAAAAGTCTATCAGTCTGCAAAAATCTTTCTCCACACAGCTGTCTCAGGGCCTCCTGGGGGCTGTGTTTAATGTTAATTTCAACACAAGCTAATGTAGTTGACTCCAAAACAGCACAGCTGTCTCAGGGCCTCCTGGGGGCTGTTGTTAAACTTAACCACTGCAATTAGGAAATCGTCTTTACAGCGACAAAAGTCTATCAGTCTGCAAAAATCTTTCTCCAACAGCTGTCTCAGTGGGGCTGCAATGTTAATTTCAACACAAGCTAATTAGTTGACTCCAAAACACACAGCTGTCTCAGGGCCTCCTGGGGCTGTGTTTAATGTTAATTTCAACACAAGCTAATGTAGTTGACTCCAAAACAGCACAGCTGTCTCAGGGCCTCCTGGGGGCTGTTGTTAAACTTAACCACTGCAATTAGGAAATCGTCTTTACCGCGACAAAAGTCTATCAGTCTGCAAAAATCTTTCTCCACACAGCTGTCTCAGGGCCTCCTGGGGGCTGTGTTTAATGTTAATTTCAACACAAGCTAATGTAGTTGACTCCAAAACAGCACAGCTGTCTCAGGGCCTCCTGGGGCTGTGTTTAATGTTAACAACTCAACACAAGCTAATGTAGTTGTCTCCAAAACAGCACAGCTGTCTCAGGGCCTCCTGGGGCTGTTGTTAAACTAACAACAATTAGTTAATTTCAACACCTCCTGGGGCTGTGTTTAATGTTAATTTCAACACAAGCTAATGTAGTTTTCTCCAAAACAGCACAGCTGTCTCAGGGCCTCCTGGGGGCTGTGTTTAATGTTAATTTCAACACAAGCTAATGTAGTTGACTCCAAAACAGCACAGCTGTCTCAGGGCCTCCTGGGGCTGTTGTTAAACTTAACCACTGCAATTAGGAAATCGTCTTACCGCACAAAAGTCTATCAGTCTGCAAAATCTTTCTCCACACAGCTGTCTCAGGGCCTCCTGGGGCTGTGTTTAATGTTAATTTCAACACAAGCTAATGTAGTTGACTCCAAAACAGCACAGCTGTCTCAGGGCCTCCTGGGGCTGTTGTTAAACTTAACAACTGCAATGTAGTCTAAATCTTTCTCCAGCACAGCTGTCTCAGGGTCCTGCTGTGTTTAATGTTAAAACACAAGCTATCAGTTGACTGCAAAACTTTCTCCACACAGCTGTCTCAGGGCCTCCTGGGGCTGTGTTTAATGTTAATTTCAACACAAGCTAATGTAGTTGACTCCAAAAGCACAGCTGTCTCAGGGCCTCCTGGGGCTGTGTTTAATGTTAATTTCAACACAGTAGTTGACTCCAAAACAGCACAGCTGTCTCAGGGCCTCCTGGGGCTGTTGTTAAACTTAACCACTGCAATTAGGAAATCGTATTTAACGCGACAAAAGTCTATCAGTCTGCAAAAATCTTTCTCCACACAGCTGTCTCAGGGCCTCCTGGGGGCTGTGTTTAATGTTAATTTCAACACAAGCTAATGTAGTTGACTCCAAAACAGCACAGCTGTCTCAGGGCCTCCTGGGGCTGTTGTTAAACTTAACCACTGCAATTAGGAAATCGTCTTTACCGCACAAAAGTCTATCAGTCTGCAAAAATCTTTCTCCACACAGCTGTCTCAGGGCCTCCTGGGGGCTGTGTTTAATGTTAATTTCAACACAAGCTAATGTAGTTGACTCCAAAACAGCACAGCTGTCTCAGGGCCTCCTGGGGGCTGTTGTTAAACTTAACAACTGCAATTAGGAAATCTGTCTTTACCGCCTGGGGCTGTCTATCAGTCTGCAAAAATCTTTCTCCACACAGCTGTCTCAGGGCCTCCTGGGGGCTGTGTTTAATGTTAATTTCAACACAAGCTAATGTAGTTGACTCCAAAACAGCACAGCTGTCTCAGGGCCTCCTGGGGGCTGTGTTTAATGTTAATTTCAACACAAGCTAATGTAGTTGACTCCAAAACAGCACAGCTGTCTCAGGGCCTCCTGGGGGCTGTTGTTAAACTTAACCACTGCAATTAGGAAATCGTCTTTACCGCGACAAAAGTCTATCAGTCTGCAAAAATCTTTCTCCACACAGCTGTCTCAGGGCCTCCTGGGGCTGTGTTTAATGTTAATTTCAACACAAGCTAATGTAGTTGACTCCAAAACAGCACAGCTGTCTCAGGGCCTCCTGGGGGCTGTTGTTAAACTTAACCACTGCAATTAGGAAATCGTATTTACCGCGACAAAAGTCTATCAGTCTGCAAAAATCTTTCTCCACACAGCTGTCTCAGGGCCTCCTGGGGCTGTTTTAATGTTAATTTCAACACAAGCTAATGTAGTTGACTCCAAAACAGCACAGCTGTCTCAGGGCCTCCTGGGGGCTGTTGTTAAACTTAACCACTGCAATTAGGAAATTTCTTTACACACAAAAGTCTATCAGTCTGCAAAAATCTTTCTCCACACAGCTGTCTCAGGGCCTCCTGGGGGCTGTGTTTAATGTTAATTTCAACACAAGCTAATGTAGTTGACTCCAAAACAGCACAGCTGTCTCAGGGCCTCCTGGGGGCTGTGTTTAATGTTAATTTCAACACAAGCTAATGTAGTTGACTCCAAAACAGCACAGCTGTCTCAGGGCCTCCTGGGGGCTGTTGTTAAACTTAACCACTGCAATTAGGAAATCGTCTTTACCGCACAAAAGTCTATCAGTCTGCAAAAATCTTTCTCCACACAGCTGTCTCAGGGCCTCCTGGGGCTGTGTTTAATGTTAATTTCAACACAAGCTAATGTAGTTGACTCCAAAACAGCACAGCTGTCTCAGGGCCTCCTGGGGGCTGTTGTTAAACTTAACCACTGCAATTAGGAAATCGCGACTTTACTATCAGTCTGCAAAAATCTTTCTCCACACAGCTGTCTCAGGGCCTCCTGGGGCTGCAAAAATCTAATTAGTCCACACAGCTGTCTCAGGGCCTCCTGGGGCTGTTGTTAAACTTAACCACTGCAATGGAAATAATTTCAACACAAGCTAATGTAGTTGACTCCAAAACAGCACAGCTGTCTCAGGGCCTCCTGGGGGCTGTGTTTAATGTTAATTTCAACACAAGCTAATGTAGTTGACTCCAAAACAGCACAGCTGTCTCAGGGCCTCCTGGGGCTGTTGTTAAACTTAACCACTGCAATTAGGAAATCGTCTTTACCGCGACAAAAGTCTATCAGTCTGCAAAAATCTTTCTCCACACAGCTGTCTCAGGGCCTCCTGGGGCTGTGTTTAATGTTAATTTCAACACAAGCTAATGTAGTTGACTCCAAAACAGCACAGCTGTCTCAGGGCCTCCTGGGGCTGTTGTTAAATTAACAACTGCAATTATTTCAACAAAAGTCTATCAGTAGCAAAAATCTTTCTCAGCACAGCTGTCTCAGGGCCTCCTGGGGCTGTTGTTAAACTTAACCACTGCAATTAGGAAATCGTAGTTACTCAGGGCCTCCTGGGGCTGTTGTTAAACTTAACCACTGCAATTAGGAAATCGCAAAAATCTTTCAGTGTCTCAGGGCCTCCTGGGGCTGTGTTTAACTGCAATTAAAACACAAGCTAATTAGTCTCTCAAAATCACACAGCTGTCTCAGGGCCTCCTGGGGCTGTGTTTAATGTTAATTTCAACACAAGCTAATGTAGTTGACTCCAAAACAGCACAGCTGTCTCAGGGCCTCCTGGGGCTGTTGTTAAACTTAACCACTGCAATTAGGAAATCGTCTTACCACGACAAAAGTCTATCAGTCTGCAAAAATCTTTCTCCACACAGCTGTCTCAGGGCCTCCTGGGGCTGTGTTTAATGTTAATTTCAACACAAGCTAATGTAGTTGACTCCAAAACAGCACAGCTGTCTCAGGGCCTCCTGGGGCTGTGTTTAATGTAACCATTGCAATTAAGCTAATGTAGTTGACTCCAAAACAGTCTAGCTGTCTCAAAAAGCTCCTGGGGCTGCTGTCTCAACTTAACCTGGGGCTGTTGTTAAACTTAACCACTGCAATTAGGAAATCGTCTTTACTATCAGTCTGCAAAAATCTTTCTCCACACAGCTGTCTCAGGGCCTCCTGGGGCTGTGTTTAATGTTAATTTCAACACAAGCTAATGTAGTTGACTCCAAAACAGCACAGCTGTGTCAGGGCCTCCTGGGGCTGTTGTTAAACTTAACCACTGCAATTAGGAAATCGTCTTTACCGCGACAAAAGTCTATCAGTCTGCAAAATCTTTCTCCACACAGCTGTCTCAGGGCCTCCTGGGGCTGTGTTTAATGTTAATTTCAACACAAGCTAATGTAGTTGACTCCAAAACAGCACAGCTGTCTCAGGGCCTCCTGGGGCTGTTGTTAAACTTAACCAACTGCAAAGCTTTCAATCGTAGTTACTCCAAAAAAGTCTATCAGTCTGCAAAAATCTTTCTCCACACAGCTGTCTCAGGGCCTCCTGGGGGCTGTGTTTAATGTTAATTTCAACACAAGCTAATGTAGTTGACTCCAAAACAGCACAGCTGTCTCAGGGCCTCCTGGGGGCTGTGTTTAATGTTAATTTCAACACAAGCTAATGTAGTTGACTCCAAAACAGCACAGCTGTCTCAGGGCCTCCTGGGGCTGTTTTAATGTTAATTTCAACACAAGCTAATGTAGTTGACTCAAAACAGCACAGCTGTCTCAGGGCCTCCTGGGGCTGTTGTTAAACTTAATGTTAAAATTTCAACACAAGCTAATCTATCAGTCCAAAACAGCTCCACAGCTGTCTCAGGGCCTCCTGGGGGCTGTGTTTAATGTTAATTTCAACACAAGCTAATGTAGTTGACTCCAAAACAGCACAGCTGTCTCAGGCCTCCTGGGGCTGTGTTTAATGTTAATTTCAACACAAGCTAATGTAGTTGACTCCAAAACAGCACAGCTGTCTCAGGGCCTCCTGGGGCTGTTGTTAAACTTAACCACTGCAATTAGGAAATCGTCTTTACAGTCTGCGACAAAAGTCTATCAGTCTGCAAAAATCTTTCTCCACACAGCTGTCTCAGGGCCTCCTGGGGCTGTGTTTAATGTTAATTTCAACACAAGCTAATGTAGTTGACTCCAAAACAGCACAGCTGTCTCAGGGCCTCCTGGGGCTGTTGTTAAACTTAACCACTGCAATTAGGAAATCGTCTTTACCGCGACAAAAGTCTATCAGTCTGCAAAAATCTTTCTCCACACAGCTGTCTCAGGGCCTCCTGGGGGCTGTGTTTAATGTTAATTTCAACACAAGCTAATGTAGTTGACTCCAAAACAGCACAGCTGTCTCAGGGCCTCCTGGGGCTGTTGTTAAACTTAACAACTGCAATTAGGAATCAGTCTGCAAAAATCTTTACACAGCTGTCTCAGGGCCTCCTGGGGCTGTGTTTAAAGTCTATCAGTCTGCAAAAATCTTTGCAAAATCCACACAGCTGTCTCAGGGCCTCCTGGGGCTGTGTTTAATGTTAATTTCAACACAAGCTAATGTAGTTGACTCAAAACAGCACAGCTGTCTCAGGGCCTCCTGGGGCTGTTGTTAAACTTAACCACTGCAATTAGGAAATCGTCTTTACCGCGACAAAAGTCTATCAGTCTGCAAAAATCTTTATCCACACAGCTGTCTCAGGGCCTCCTGGGGCTGTGTTTAATGTTAATTTCAACACAAGCTAATGTAGTTGACTCCAAACAGCACAGCTGTCTCAGGGCTCCTGGGGCTGTTGTTAAACTTAACCACTGCAATTAGGAAATCGCTTTACCGCGACAAAAGTCTATCAGTCTGCAAAAATCTTTCTCCACACAGCTGTCTCAGGGCCTCCTGGGGCTGTGTTTAATGTTAATTTCAACACAAGCTAATGTAGTCTGACTCCAAACAGCACAGCTGTCTCAGGGCCTCCTGGGGGCTGTGTTTAATGTTAATTTCAACACAAGCTAATGTAGTTGACTCCAAAACAGCACAGCTGTCTCAGGGCCTCCTGGGGGCTGTTGTTAAACTTAACCACTGCAATTAGGAAATCGTCTTTACCGCACAAAAGTCTATCAGTCTGCAAAAATCTTTCTCCACACAGCTGTCTCAGGGCCTCCTGGGGGCTGTGTTTAATGTTAATTTCAACACAAGCTAATGTAGTTGACTCCAAAACAGCACAGCTGTCTCAGGCCTCCTGGGGCTGTTGTTAAACTTAACCACTGCAATTAGGAAATCGTCTTTATCGCGACAAAAGTCTATCAGTCTGCAAAATCTTTCTCCACACAGCTGTCTCAGGGCCTCCTGGGGGCTGTGTTTAATGTTAATTTCAACACAAGCTAATGTAGTTGACTCCAAAACAGCACAGCTGTCTCAGGGCCTCCTGGGGGCTGTGTTTAATGTTAATTTCAACACAAGCTAATGTAGTTGACTCCAAAACAGCACAGCTGTCTCAGTTCCTCCTGGGGGCTGTGTTTAATGTTAATTTCAACACAAGCTAATGTAGTTGACTCCAAAACAGCACAGCTGTCTCAGGGCCTCCTGGGGGCTGTTGTTAAACTTAACAACTGCAATTAGTCTGAAATCGCTGTCTTTACCGCGACAAAAGTCTATCAGTCTGCAAAAATCTTTCTCCACACAGCTGTCTCAGGGCCTCCTGGGGGCTGTGTTTAATGTTAATTTCAACACAAGCTAATGTAGTTGACTCCAAAACAGCACAGCTGTCTCAGGGCCTCCTGGGGGCTGTTGTTAAACTTAACCACTGCAATTAGGAAATCGCTTTACAGCTGCAAAAGTCTATCAGTCTGCAAAAATCTTTCTCCACACAGCTGTCTCAGGGTCTCCTGGGGGCTGTGTTTAATGTTAATTTCAACACAAGCTAATGTAGTTGACTCCAAAACAGCACAGCTGTCTCAGGGCCTCCTGGGGCTGTTGTTAAACTTAACCACTGCAATTAGGAAATCGTCTTTACCGCGACAAAAGTCTATCAGTCTGCAAAAATCTCCACACAGCTCTCAGGCCTCCTGGGGCTGTGTTTACACAGCTGTCTCAGGGTCCTCCTGGGGCTGTGTTTAATGTTAATTTCAACACAAGCTAATATAGTTGACTCCAAAACAGCACAGCTGTCTCAGGGCTTCCTGGGGGCTGTTTGTTAAACTTAACCACTACAATTAGGAAATCGTTTTATCCGCGACAAAAGTCTATCAGTCTGCAAAAATCTTTCTCCACACAGCTGTCTCAGGGCCTCCTGGGGGCTGTGTTTAATGTTAATTTCAACACAAGCTAATGTAGTTGACTCCAAAACAGCACAGCTGTCTCAGGGCCTCCTGGGGCTGTTGTTAAACTTAACCACTGCAATTAGGAAATCGTCTTTACCGCGACAAAAGTCTATCAGTCTGCAAAAATCTTTCTCCACACAGCTGTCTCAGGGCCTCCTGGGGGCTGTGTTTAATGTTAATTTCAACACAAGCTAATGTAGTTGACTCCAAAACAGCACAGCTGTCTCAGGGCCTCCTGGGGGCTGTGTTTAATGTTAATTTCAACACAAGCTAATGTAGTTGACTCCAAAACAGCACAGCTGTCTCAGGGCCTCCTGGGGGCTGTTGTTAAACTTAACCACTGCAATTAGGAAATCGTCTTTACCGCGACAAAAGTCTATCAGTCTGCAAAATCTTTCCCACACAGCTGTCTCAGGGTCTCCTGGGGCTGTGTTTAATGTTAATTTCAACACAAGCTGTCTCAGGGCCTCCTGGGGCTGTGTTTAATGTTAATTTCAACACAAGCTAATGTAGTTGACTCCAAAACAGCACAGCTGTCTCAGGGCCTCCTGGGGCTGTTGTTAAACTTAACAACTGCAATTAGGAAATCGTCTTTACCGCAACAAAAGTCTATCAGTCTGCAAAATCTTTCTCCACACAGCTGTCTCAGGGCCTCCTGGGGCTGTGTTTAATGTTAATTTCAACACAAGCTAATGTAGTTGACTCCAAACAGCACAGCTGTCTCAGGGCCTCCTGGGGCTGTGTTTAATGTTAATTTCAACACAAGCTAATGTAGTTGACTCCAAACAGCACAGCTGTCTCAGGGCCTCCTGGGGCTGTTGTTAAACTTAACCACTGCAATTAGGAAATCGTCTGCTTTACCGCACAAAAGTCTATCAGTCTGCAAAAATCTTTCTCCACACAGCTGTCTCAGGGCCTCCTGGGGCTGTGTTTAATGTTAATTTCAACACAAGCTAATGTAGTTGACTCCAAAACAGCACAGCTGTCTCAGGGCCTCCTGGGGGCTGTTGTTAAACTTAACCACTGCAATTAGGAAATCGTCTTTACCGCGACAAAAGTCTATCAGTCTGCAAAATCTTTCTCCACACAGCTGTCTCAGGGCCTCCTGGGGCTGTGTTTAATGTTAATTTCAACACAAGCTAATGTAGTTGACTCCAAAACAGCACAGCTGTCTCAGGGCCTCCTGGGGGCTGTGTTTAATGTTAATTTCAACACAAGCTAATGTAGTTGACTCCAAAACAGCACAGCTGTCTCAGGGCCTCCTGGGGGCTGTTGTTAAACTTAACCACTGCAATTAGGAAATCGTCTTTACCGCGACAAAAGTCTATCAGTCTGCAAAAATCTTTCTCCACACAGCTGTCTCAGGGCCTCCTGGGGCTGTGTTTAATGTTAATTTCAACACAAGCTAATGTAGTTGACTCCAAAACAGCACAGCTGTCTCAGGGCCTCCTGGGGCTGTTGTTAAACTTAACCACTGCAATTAGGAAATCGTCTTTACCACGACAAAAGTCTATCAGTCTGCAAAAATCACACAGCTGTCTCAGGGCCTCCTGGGGCTGTGTTTAAAATCAATTCAACACTAGTTGTCTCAGCTGTCTCAGGCCTCCTGGGGCTGTGTTTAATGTTAATTTCAACACAAGCTAATGTAGTTGACTCCAAAACAGCACAGCTGTCTCAGGGCCTCCTGGGGGCTGTTGTTAAACTTAACCACTGCAATTAGGAAATCGTCTTTACCGCGACAAAAGTCTATCAGTCTGCAAAAATCTTTCTCCACACAGCTGTCTCAGGGCCTCCTGGGGGCTGTGTTTAATGTTAATTTCAACACAAGCTAATGTAGTTGACTCCAAAACAGCACAGCTGTCTCAGGGCCTCCTGGGGCTGTGTTAAATGTAACCATTGCAACACAAGAAATCGTAGTTGACTCCAAAAAAGTCTATCAGTCTGCAAAATCTTTCTCCACACAGCTGTCTCAGGGCCTCCTGGGGCTGTAGGAAATCGTGACAAAAGTCTATCAGTTGGCAAAAATCTTTCTCCACACAGCTGTCTCAGGGCCTCCTGCGGGGAGTGTTTAATGTTAGTTTCAACACAAGCTAATGTAGTTGACTCCAAAACAGCACAGCTGTCTCAGGGCCTCCTGGGGGCTGTGTTTAATGTTAATTTCAACACAAGCTAATGTAGTTGACTCCAAAACAGCACAGCTGTCTCAGGGCCTCCTGGGGGCTGTTGTTAAACTTAACCACTGCAATTAGGAAATCGTCTTTACCGCGACAAAAGTCTATCAGTCTGCAAAAATCTTTTTTCACACAGCTGTCTCAGGGTCTCCTGGGGGCTGTGTTTAATGTTAATTTCAACACAAGCTAATGTAGTTGACTCCAAAACAGCACAGCTGTCTCAGGGCCTCCTGGGGGCTGTTGTTAAACTTAACCACTGCAATTAGGAAATCGTATTTACTGTGACAAAAGTCTATCAGTCTGCTCAAATCTTTCTCCTGGGGCTGTCTTAATGTTAATTTCAACAAGATAATGTATTAAAACAGCACAGCTGTCTCAGGCTTCCTCCTGGGGCTGTTTTAATTTCACGACAAAAGCTAATGTAGTTGAAAAATCCAAAACAGCTGTCTCAGGGCCTCCTGGGGCTGTGTTTAATGTTAATTTCAACACAAGCTAATGTAGTTGACTCAAAACAGCACAGCTGTCTCAGGGCCTCCTGGGGGCTGTTGTTAAACTTAACCACTGCAATTAGGAAATCGTCTTTACCGCGACAAAAGTCTATCAGTCTGCAAAAATCTTTCTCCACACAGCTGTCTCAGGGCCTCCTCGGGGCTGTGTTTAATGTTAATTTCAACACAAGCTAATGTAGTTGACTCCAAAACAGCACAGCTGTCTCAGGGCCTCCTGGGGCTGTTGTTAAACTTAACCACTGCAATTAAGAAATAGTCTTTACCGCAACAAAAGTTTATCAGTCTGCAAAAATCTTTCTCCACACAGCTGTCTCAGGGCCTCCTGGGGGCTGTGTTTAATGTTAATTTCAACACAAGCTAATGTAGTTGACTCCAAAACAGCACAGCTGTCTCAGGGCAACACAAGCTAATGTAGTTGACTCTCTGTGTTTAATGTTAATTTCAACACACAATGCTGTCTCAGGGCTCAGGGCCTCCTGGGGGCTGTTGTTAAACTTAACCACTGCAATTAGGAAATCGTCTTTACCGCGACAAAAGTCTATCAGTCTGCAAAAATCTTTCTCCACACAGCTGTCTCAGGGTCTCCTGGGGGCTGTGTTTAATGTTAATTTCAACACAAGCTAATGTAGTTGACTCCAAAACAGCACAGCTGTCTCAGGGCCTCCTGGGGGCTGTTGTTAAACTTAACCACTGCAATTAGGAAATCGTCTTTACAGCGACAAAAGTCTATCAGTCTGCAAAAATCTTTCTCCACACAGCTGTCTCAGGGCCTCCTGGGGGCTGTGTTTAATGTTAATTTCAACACAAGCTAATGTAGTTGACTCCAAAACAGCACAGCTGTCTCAGGGCCTCCTGGGGGCTGTTGTTAAACTTAACCATTGCAATTAGGAAATCGTCTTTACCGCGACAATAGTCTATCAGTCTGCAAAAATCTTTCTCTCACACAGCTGTCTCAGGGCCTCCTGGGGCTGTGTTTAATGTTAATTTCAACACAAGCTAATGTAGTTGACTCCAAACAGCACAGCTGTCTCAGGGCCTCCTGGGGCTGTTGTTAAACTTAACCATTGCAATTAGGAAATCGTCTTTACAAATGCGACAAAAGTCTATCAGTCTGCAAAAATCTTTCTCCACACAGCTGTCTCAGGGCCTCCTGGGGGCTGTGTTTAATGTTAATTTCAACACAAGCTAATGTAGTTGACTCTGCAAAAGAGCACAGCTGTCTCAGGGCCTCCTGGGGGCTGTGTTTAATGTTAATTTCAACACAAGCTAATGTAGTTGACTCCAAAACAGCACAGCTGTCTCAGGGCCTCCTGGGGGCTGTGTTTAATGTTAATTTCAACACAAGCTAATGTAGTTGACTCCAAAACAGCACAGCTGTCTCAGGGCCTCCTGGGGGCTGTTGTTAAACTTAACCATTGCAATTAGGAAATCGTCTTTACAGCGACAAAAGTCTATCAGTCTGCAAAAATCTTTCTCCAACACAGCTGTCTCAGGGTCTCCTGGGGGCTGTGTTTAATGTTAATTTCAACACAAGCTAATGTAGTTGACTCCAAAACAGCACAGCTGTCTCAGGGCCTCCTGGGGGCTGTTGTTAAACTTAACCACTGCAATTAGGAACTCGTCTTTACCGCGACAAAAGTCTATCAGTCTGCAAAAATCTTTTTTCACACAGCTGTCTCAGGGCCTCCTGGGGGCTGTGTTTAATGTTAATTTCAACACAAGCTAATGTAGTTGACTCCAAAACAGCACAGCTGTCTCAGGGCCTCCTGGGGGCTGTTGTTAAACTTAACCATTGCAATTAGGAAATCGTCTTTACAGCGTCAAAAGTCTATCAGTCTGCAAAAATCTTTCTCCAACACAGCTGTCTCAGGGCCTCCTGGGGGCTGTTGTTAAACATAACCATTGCAAAAAGGAAATTGTCTTTATCGCAATAAAAGTCTATCAGTCTGCAAAAATCTTTCTGCATACAGCTGTCTCAGGGCCTCCTGGGGGCTGTGTTTAATGTTAATTTCAACACAAGCTAATGTAGTTGACTCCAAAACAGCACAGCTGTCTCAGGGCCTCCTGGGGGCTGTGTTTAATGTTAATTTCAACACAAGCTAATGTAGTTGACTCCAAAACAGCACAGCTGTCTCAGGGCCTCCTGGGGGCTGTTGTTAAACTTAACCAAAATCTTTCTCCAACACAATTAGGGAAATCGTCTTTACACAGCTGACAAAGGTCTATCAGTCTGCAAAAATCTTTCTCCACACAGCTGTCTCAGGGCCTCCTGGGGGCTGTGTTTAATGTTAATTTCAACACAAGCTAATGTAGTTGACTCCAAAACAGCACAGCTGTCTCAGGCCTCCTGGGGCTGTTGTTAAACTTAACCACTGCAATTAGGAAATCGTTTTACCACAAAAGTCTATCAGTCTGCAAAATCTTTCTCTGTCAGGCCTCCTGGGGCTGTGTTTAATGTTAATTTCAACACAAGCTAATGTAGTTGACTCCAAACAGCACAGCTGTCTCAGGGTCTCCTGGGAGCTGTGATTAATGTTAATTTCAACACAAGATAATGTAGTTGACTCCAAAACAGCACAGCTGTCTCAGGGCCTCCTTGGGGCTGTTGTTAAACGTAACCATTGGAATTAGGAAATTGTCTGTACCGCAACAAAAGTCTATCAGTCTGCAAAAATCTTTCTCGACACAACTGTCTCAGGGCCTCCTGGGGGCTGTGTTTAATGTTAATTTCAACACAAGCTAATGTAGTTGACTCCAAAACAGCACAGCTGTCTCAGGGCCTCCTGGGGCTGTTGTTAAACTTAACCACTGCAATTATAAACGTCTTTAAGCTAAAAGTCTATCAGTCTGCAAAAATCTTTCTCGCACACAGCTGTCTCAGGGCCTCCTGGGGGCTGTGTTTAATGTTAATTTCAACACAAGCTAATGTAGTTGACTCCAAAACAGCACAGCTGTCTCAGGGCCTCCTGGGGGCTGTGTTTAATGTTAATTTCAACACAAGCTAATGTAGTTGACTCCAAAACAGCACAGCTGTCTCAGGGCCTCCTGGGGGCTGTTGTTAAACTTAACCATTGCAATTAGGAAATCGTCTTTACAGCGACAAAAGTCTATCAGTCTGCAAAAATCTTTCTCCAACACAGCTGTCTCAGGGCCTCCTGGGGGCTGTGTTTAATGTTAATTTCAACACAAGCTAATGTAGTTGACTCCAAAACAGCACAGCTGTCTCAGGGCCTCCTGGGGGCTGTTGTTAAACTTAACCACTGCAATTAGGAAAAAAGTCTATACTGCAAAAATCTTTCTCCAAAAGTCTATCAGTCTGCAAAAAGCTAATCTTTGACTCCAAAACACAGCTGTCTCAGGGCCTCCTGGGGGCTGTGTTTAATGTTAATTTCAACACAAGCTAATGTAGTTGACTCCAAAACAGCACAGCTGTCTCAGGGCCTCCTGGGGGCTGTTGTTAAACTTAACCATTGCAATTAGGAAATCGTCTTTACAGCGACAAAAGTCTATCAGTCTGCAAAAATCTTTCTCCACACAGCTGTCTCAGGGCCTCCTGGGGGCTGTGTTTAATGTTAATTTCAACACAAGCTAATGTAGTTGACTCCAAAACAGCACAGCTGTCTCAGGGCCTCCTGGGGGCTGTTGTTAAACTTAACCACTGCAATTAGGAAATCGTCTTTACAGCGACAAAAGTCTATCAGTCTGCAAAAATCTTTCTCCCACAGCTGTCTCAGGGCCTCCTGGGGGCTGTGTTTAATGTTAATTTCAACACAAGCTAATGTAGTTGACTCCAAAACAGCACAGCTGTCTCAGGGCCTCCTGGGGGCTGTTGTTAAACTTAACCACTGCAATTAGGAAATCGTCTTTACAGCGACAAAAGTCTATCAGTCTGCAAAAATCTTTCTCCACACAGCTGTCTCAGGGCCTCCTGGGGGCTGTGTTTAATGTTAATTTCAACACAAGCTAATGTAGTTGACTCCAAAACAGCACAGCTGTCTCAGGGCCTCCTGGGGGCTGTTGTTAAACTTAACCACTGCAATTAGGAAATCGTCTTTACAGCGACAAAAGTCTATCAGTCTGCAAAAATCTTTCTTCACACAGCTGTCTCAGGGCCTCCTGGGGGCTGTGTTTAATGTTAATTTCAACACAAGCTAATGTAGTTGACTCCAAAACAGCACAGCTGTCTCAGGGCCTCCTGGGGGCTGTTGTTAAACTTAACCACTGCAATTAGGAAATCGTCTTTACAACGACAAAAGTCTATCAGTCTGCAAAAATCTTTCTCCACACAGCTGTCTCAGGGCTCCTGGGGCTGTGTTTAATGTTAATTTCAACACAAGCTAATGTAGTTGACTCCAAAACAGCACAGCTGTCTCAGGGCCTCCTGGGGGCTGTTGTTAAACTTAACCACTGCAATTAGGAAATCGTCTTTACAGCGACAAAAGTCTATCAGTCTGCAAAAATCTTTCTCCACACAGCTGTCTCAGGGCCTCCTGGGGGCTGTGTTTAATGTTAATTTCAACACAAGCTAATGTAGTTGACTCCAAAACAGCACAGCTGTCTCAGGGCCTCCTGGGGGCTGTTGTTAAACTTAACCACTGCAATTAGGAAATCGTCTTTACAGCGACAAAAGTCTATCAGTCTGCAAAAATCTTTCTTCACACAGCTGTCTCAGGGCCTCCTGGGGGCTGTTGTTAAACTTAACCACTGCAATTAGGAAATCGTCTTTACTGTGACAAAATTCTATCAGTCTGCAAAAATCTTTCTCCACACAGCTGTCTCAGGGCCTCCTGGGGGCTGTGTTTAATGTTAATTTCAACACAAGCTAATGTAGTTGACTCCAAAACAGCACAGCTGTCTCAGGGCCTCCTGGGGGCTGTTGTTAAACTTAACCATTGCAATTAGGAAATCGTCTTTACAGCGCCAAAAGTCTATCAGTCTGCAAAAATTTCTTCCTGGGGCTGTTGTTAAACTTAACCACTGCAATTAGGAAATCAAAAATCTTTCTCCACACAGCTGTCTCAGGGCCTCCTGGGGCTGTGTTTAATGTTAATTTCAACACAAGCTAATGTAGTTGACTCCAAAACAGCACAGCTGTCTCAGGCCTCCTGGGGCTGTTGTTAAACTTAACCACTGCAATTAGGAAATCGTCTTTACAGCGACAAAAGTCTATCAGTCTGCAAAATCTTTCTCCACACAGCTGTCTCAGGGCCTCCTGGGGCTGTTAATTTTAATGTTAACTTCAACACAAGCTGTCTCATGTAGTGGGGCTGTTGTTAAACTTAACCACTGCAATTAGAAACTCACCGCGCACAAAGTCTATCAGTCTGCAAAATCTTTCTCAGCTGTCTCAGGGCCTCCTGGGGGCTGTGTTTAATGTTAATTTCAACACAAGCTAATGTAGTTGACTCCAAAACAGCACAGCTGTCTCAGGGCCTCCTGGGGGCTGTTGTTAAACTAACCATTGCAATTAGCTGTCTCAAAAATCTTTCTCCAACACAGCTGTCTCAGGGTCTCCTGGGGGCTGTGTTTAATGTTAATTTCAACACAAGCTAATGTAGTTGACTCCAAAACAGCACAGCTGTCTCAGGGCTTCCTGGGGGCTGTTGTTAAACTTAACCACTTCAATTAGGAAATCGTCTTTACAGCGACAAAAGTCTATCAGTCTGCAAAAATCTTTCTCCACACAGCTGTCTCAGGGCCTCCTGGGGGCTGTGTTTAATGTTAATTTCAACACAAGCTAATGTAGTTGACTCCAAAACAGCACAGCTGTCTCAGGGCCTCCTGGGGGCTGTGTTTAATGTTAATTTCAACACAAGCTAATGTATTTAACTCCAAAACAGCACAGCTGTCTCAGGGCCTCCTGGGGGCTGTTGTTAAACTTAACCATTGCAATTAGGAAATCGTCTTTACAGCGACAAAAGTCTATCAGTCTGCAAAAATCTTTCTCCAACACAGCTGTCTCAGGGTCTCCTGGGGGCTGTGTTTAATGTTAATTTCAACACAAGCTAATGTAGTTGACTCCAAAACAGCACAGCTGTCTCAGGGCTTCCTGGGGCTGTTGTTAAACTTAACCACTGCAATTAGGAACTCGTCTTTACTACGACAATAGTCTATCAGTCTGCAAAAATCTTTTTTCACACAGCTGTCTCAGGGCCTCCTGGTGGCTGTGTTTAATGTTAATTTCAACACAAGCTAATGTAGTTGACTCCAAAACAGCACAGCTGTCTCAGGGCCTCCTGGGGGCTGTTGTTAAACTTAACCATTGCAATTAGGAAATCGTCTTTACAGCGTCAAAAGTCTATCAGTCTGCAAAAATCTTTCTCCAACACAGCTGTCTCAGGGCCTCCTGGGGGCTGTTGTTAAACTTAACCATTGCAATAAGGAAATCGTCTTTATCGCAATAAAAGTCTATCAGTCTGCAAAAATCTTTCTGCATACAGCTGTCTCAGGGCCTCCTGGGGGCTGTGTTTAATGCTAATTTCAACACAAGCTAATGTAGTTGACTCCAAAACAGCACAGCTGTCTCAGGGCCTCCTGGGGGCTGTGTTTAATGTTAATTTCAACACAAGCTAATGTAGTTGACTCCAAAACAGCACAGCTGTCTCAGGGCCTCCTGGGGGCTGTTGTTAAACTTAACCATTGCAATTAGGAAATCGTATTTATCGCAACAAGAGTCTATCAGTCTGCAAAAATCTTTGTCTACACAGTTGTCTCAGGGCCTCCTGGGGCTGTTGTTAAACTTAACCACTGCAATTAGGAAATCGTCTTTACTGTGACAAAATTTATTCAGTCTGCAAAAATCTTTCTCCACACAGCTGTGTCAGGGCCTCCTGGGGGCTGTGTTTAATGCTAATTTCAACACAAGCTAATGTAGTTGACTCCAAAACAGCACAGCTGTCTCAGGGCCTCCTGGGGGCTGTGTTTAATGTTAATTTCAACACAAGCTAATGTAGTTGACTCCAAAACAGCACAGCTGTCTCAGGGCCTCCTGGGGGCTGTTGTTAAACTTAACCATTGCAATTAGGAAATCGTCTTTATCGCAACAAAAGTCTATCAGTCTGCAAAAATCTTTCTCCACACAGCTGTCTCAGGGCCTCCTGGGGGCTGTGTTTAATGTTAATTTCAACACAAGCTAATGTAGTTGACTCCAAAACAGCACAGCTGTCTCAGGGCTTCCTGGGGGCTGTTGTTAAACTTAACCACTTCAATTAGGAAATCGTCTTTACAGCGATAAAAGTCTATCAGTCTGCAAAAATCTTTCTCCAACACAGCTGTCTCAGGGTCTCCTGGGGGCTGTGTTTAATGTTAATTTCAACACAAGCTAATGTAGTTGACTCCAAAACAGCACAGCTGTCTCAGTTCCTCCTGGGGGCTGTGTTTAATGTTAATTTCAACACAAGCTAATGTAGTTGACTCCAAAACAGCACAGCTGTCTCAGGGCTTCCTGGGGGCTGTTGTTAAACTTAACCACTGCAATTAGGAAATTGTCTTTACTGTGACAAAATTTATTCAGTCTGCAAAAATCTTTCTCCACACAGCTGTGTCAGGGCCTCCTGGGGGCTGTGTTTAATGTTAATTTCAACACAAGCTAATGTAGTTAACTCCAAAACAGCACAGCTGTCTCAGGGCCTCCTGGGGGCTGTTGTTAAACTTAACCACTGCAATTAGGAAATCGTCTTTACCGCGACAAAAGTCTATCAGTCTGCAAAAATCTTTTTTCACACAGCTGTCTCAGGGCCTCCTGGGGGCTGTGTTTAATGTTAATTTCAACACGAGCTATTGTAGTTTACTCCAAAACAGCACAGCTGACTCAGGGCCTCCTGGGGGCTGTTGTTAAACTTAACCACTGCCAGTAGAAAATCGTCTTTACTGTGACAAAATTTATTCAGTCTGCAAAAATCTTTCTCCACACAGCTGTGTCAGGGCCTCCTGGGGGCTGTGTTTAATGTTAATTTCAACACAAGCTAATGTAGTTTACTCCAAAACAGCACAGCTGTCTCAGGGCCTCCTGGGGGTTGTTGTTAAACTTAACCACTGCAATTAGGAAATCGTCTTTACCGCGACAAAAGTCTATCAGTCTGCAAAAATCTTTCTCCACACAGCTGTCTCAGGGCCTCCTGGGGGCTGTGTTTAATGTTAATTTCAACACAAGCTAATGTAGTTGACTCCAAAACAGCACAGCTGTCTCAGGGCCTCCTGGGGGCTGTTGTTAAACTTAACCACTGCAATTAGGAAATCGTCTTTACAACGACAAAAGTCTATCAGTCTGCAAAAATCTTTCTTCAACACAGCTGTCTCAGGGCCTCCTGGGGGCTGTGTTTAATGTTAATTTCAACACAAGCTAATGTAGTTGACTCCAAAACAGCACAGCTGTCTCAGGGCCTCCTGGGGGCTGTTGTTAAACTTAACCATTGCAATTAGGAACTCGTCTTTACCGCGACAAAAGTCTATCAGTCTGCAAAAATCTTTTTTCACACAGCTGTCTCAGGGCCTCCTGGGGCTGTGTTTAATGTTAATTTCAACACAAGCTAATGTATTTAACTCCAAAACAGCACAGCTGTCTCAGGGCCTCCTGGGGGCTGTTGTTAAACTTAACCATTGCAATTAGGAAATCGTCTTTACAGCGTCAAAAGTCTATCAGTCTGCAAAAATCTTTCTCCAACACAGCTGTCTCAGGGTCTCCTGGGGGCTGTGTTTAATGTTAATTTCAACACAAGCTAATGTAGTTGACTCCAAAACAGCACAGCTGTCTCAGGGCCTCCTGGGGGCTGTGTTTAATGTTAATTTCAACACAAGATAATGTAGTTGACTCCAAAACAGCACAGCTGTCTCAGGGCTTCCTGGGGGCTGTTGTTAAACTTAACCACTTCAATTAGGAAATCGTCTTTACAGCGACAAAAGTCTATCAGTCTGCAAAAATCTTTCTCACACAGCTGTCTCAGGGCCTCCTGGGGGCTGTGTTTAATGTTAATTTCAACACAAGCTAATGTAGTTTACTCCAAAACAGCACAGCTGTCTCAGGGCCTCCTGGGGGCTGTTGTTAAACTTAACCACTGCAATTAGGAACTCGTCTTTACCGCGACAAAAGTCTATCAGTCTGCAAAAATCTTTCTTCACACAGCTGTTTCAGGGCCTCCTGGGGGCTGTTGTTAAACTTAACCACTGCAATTAGGAAATCGTCTTTACTGTGACAAAATTTATTCAGTCTGCAAAAATCTTTCTCCACACAGCTGTCTAAGGGGGCCTCCTGGGAGCTGTGTTTAATGTTAATTTCAACACAAGCTAATGTATTTAACTCCAACACAGCACAGCTGTCTCAGGGCCTCCTGGGGGCTGTTGTTAAACTTAACCATTGCAATTAGGAAATCGTCTTTACAGCGTCAAAAGTCTATCAGTCTGCAAAAATCTTTCTCCAAAACAGCTGTCTCAGGGTCTCCTGGGGGCTGTGTTTAATGTTAATTTCAACACAAGCTAATGTAGTTGACTTCAAAACAGCACAGCTGTCTCATTTCCTCCTGGGGGCTGTTATTAAACTTAACCACTGCAATTAGAAACTCGTCTTTACCGCTACAAAAGTCTATCAGTCTGCAAAAATCTTTTTTCACACAGCTGTCTCAGGGCCTCCTGGGGGCTGTGTTTAATGTTAATTTCAACACAAGATAATGTAGTTGACTCCAAAACAGCACAGCTGTCTGAGTTCCTCCTGGGGACTGCGTTTAATGTTAATTTCAACACAAGCTAATGTAGTTGACTCCAAAACAACACAGCTGTCTCAGGGTCTCCTGGGGGTTGTGTTTAATGTTAATTTCAACACAAAATAATGTAGTTGACTCCAAAACAGCACAGCTGTCTCAGGGCTTCCTGGGGGCTGTTGTTAAACTTAACCACTTCAATTAGGAAATCGTCTTTACAGCGACAAAAGTCTATCAGTCTGCAAAAATCTTTCTCCAACACAGCTGTCTCAGGGTCTCCTGGGGGCTGTGTTTAATGTTAATTTCAACACAAGCTAATGTAGTTAACTCCAAAACAGCACAGCTGTCTCAGGGCCTCCTTGGGGCTGTTGGTAAACTTAACCACTGCAATTAGGAAATTGTCTTTACTGTGACAAAATTTATTCAGTCTGCAAAAATCTTTCTCCACACAGCTGTGTCAGGGCCTCCTGGGGGCTGTTTTAATGTTAATTTCAACACAAGCTAATGTAGTTGACTCCAAAACAGCACAGCTGTCTCAGGGCCTCCTGGGGGCTGTTGTTAAACTTAACCACTGCAATTAGGAACTCGTCTTTACCGCGACAAAAGTCTATCAGTCTGCAAAAATCTTTTTTCACACAGCTGTCTCAGGGTCTCCTGGGGGCTGTGTTTAATGTTAATTTCAACACAAGCTAATGTAGTTGACTCCAAAACAACACAGCTGTCTCAGTTCCTCCTGGGGGCTGCGTTTAATGTTAATTTCAACACAAGCTAATGTAGTTGACTCCAAAACAGCACAGCTGTCTCAGGGCCTCCTGGGGGCTGTTGTTAAACTTAACCACTGCAATTAGGAAATCGTCTTTACAACGACAAAAGTCTATCAGTCTGCAAAAATCTTTCTTCACACAGCTGTCTCAGGGTCTCCTGGGGGCTGTGTTTAATGTTAATTTCAACACAAGCTAATGTAGTTGACTCCAAAACAGCACAGCTGTCTCAGTTCCTCCTGGGGCTGTGTTTAATGTTAATTTCAACACAAGCTAATGTAGTTGACTCCAAAACAGCACAGCTGTCTCAGGGCCTCCTGGGGGCTTTTGTTAAACTTAACCACTGCAATTAGGAACTCGTCTTTACCGCGACAAAAGTCTATCAGTCTGCAAAATATTTCTCCACACAGCTGTCTCAGGGCCTCCTGGGGGCTGTTGTTAAACTTAACCACTGCAATTAGGAACTCGTCTTTACCGCGACAAAAGTCTATCAGTCTGCAAAAATCTTTCTTCACACAGCTGTCTCAGGGCCTCCTGGGGGCTGTGTTTAATGTTAATTTCAACACAAGCTAATGTAGTTGACTCCAAAACAGCACAGCTGTCTCAGGGCTTCCTGGGGGCTGTTGTTAAACTTAACCACTTCAATTAGGAAATCGTCTTTACAACGACAAAAGTCTATCAGTCTGCAAAAATCTTTCTTCAACACAGCTGTCTCAGGGTCTCCTGCGGGCTGTGTTTAATGTTAATTTAAACACAAGCTAATGTATTTAACTCCAAAACAGCACAGCTGTCTCAGGGCCTCCTGGGGGCTGTTGTTAAACTTAACCATTGCAATTAGGAACTCGTCTTTACCGCGACAAAAGTCTATCAGTCTGCAAAACTCTTTTTTTACACAGCTGTCTCAGGGCCTCCTGGGGGCTGTGTTTAATGTTAATTTCAACACAAGCTAATGTATTTGACTCCAAAACAGCACAGCTGTCTCAGGGCCTCCTGGGGGCTGTTGTTAAACTTAACCACTGCAATTAGGAAATCGTCTTTACAGCGACAAAAGTCTATCAGTCTGCAAAAATCTTTCTCCAACACAGCTGTCTCAGGGTCTCCTGGGGGCTGTGTTTAATGTTAATTTCAACACAAGCTAATGTAGTTGACTCCAAAACAGCACAGCTGTCTCAGGGCCTCCTGGGGGCTGTGTTTAATGTTAATTTCAACACAAGATAATGTAGTTGACTCCAAAACAGCACAGCTGTCTCAGGGCTTCCTGGGGGCTGTTGTTAAACTTAACCACTTCAATTAGGAAATCGTCTTTACAGCGACAAAAGTCTATCAGTCTGCAAAAATCTTTCTCACACAGCTGTGTCAGGGCCTCCTGGGGGCTGTGTTTAATGTTAATTTCAACACAAGCTAATGTAGTTGACTCCAAAACAGCACAGCTGTCTCAAGGCCTCCTGGGGGCTGTTGTTAAACTTAACCACTGCAATTAGGAACTCGTCTTTACCGCGACAAAAGTCTATCAGTCTGCAAAAATCTTTCTTCACACAGCTGTCTCAGGGTCTCCTGGGGGCTTTTGTTAAACTTAACCACTGCAATTAGGAACTCGTCTTTACCGCGACAAAAGTCTATCAGTCTGCAAAAATCTTTCTCCACACAGCTGTCTCAGGGCCTCCTGGGGCTGTGTTTAATGTTAATTTCAACACAAGCTAATGTATTTAACTCCAAAACAGCACAGCTGTCTCAGGGCCTTTTGGGGGCTGTTTTAAAACTTAACCATTGCAATTAGGATATCGTCTTTACAGCGTCAAAAATCTATCAGTCTGCAAAAATCTTTCTCCAACACAGCTGTGTCAGGGCCTCCTGGGGGCTGTGTTTAATGTTAATTTCAACACAAGCTAATGTAGTTGACTCCAAAACAACACAGCTGTCTCAGTTCCTCCTGGGGGCTGCGTTTAATGTTAATTTCAACACAAGCTAATGTAGTTGACTCCAAAACAGCACAGCTGTCTCAGGGCCTCCTGGGGGCTGTTATTAAACTTAACCACTGCAATTAGGAACTTGTCTTTACCGCGACAAAAGTCTATCAGTCTGCAAAAATATTTTTTCACACAGCTGTCTTAGGGCCTCCTGGGGCATGTGTTTAATGTTAATTTCAACACAAGCTAATGTAATTTACTCCAAAACAGCACAGCTATCTCAGGGTCTCCTGGGGGCTTTTGTTAAACTTAACCACTGCAATTAGGAACTCGTCTTTACCGCGACAAAAGTCTATCAGTCTGCAAAAATATTTCTCCACACAGCTGTCTCAGGGCCTCCTGGGGGCTGTTGTTAAACATAACCATTGCAATTAGGAAATTGTCTTTATCGCAACAAAAGTCTATCAGTCTGCAAAAATCTTTCTCCACACAGTTGTCTCAGGGCCTCCTGGGGGCTGTGTTTAATGTTAATTTCAACACAAGCTAATGTAGTTGACTCCAAAACAGCACAGCTATCTCAGGGTCACCTGGGGGCTTTTGTTAACCTTAACCACTGCAATTAGGAACTCGTCTTTACCGCGACAAAAGTCTCTCAGTCTGCCAAAATCTTTCTCCACACAGCTGTCTCAGGGTCTCCTCGGGGCTGTGTTTAATGTTAATTTCAACACAAGTTAATGTAGTTGACTCCAAAACAGCACAGCAGTCTCATGGCCTCTTGGGGGCTGTAGTTAATCTTAACCACTGCAATTAGGAAATCGTTTTTACCGCGACAAAAGTCTATCAGTCTGCAAAAATCTTTTTTCACACAGCTGTCTCAGGGCCTCCTGGGGGCTGTGTTTAATGTTAATTTCAACACAAGCTAATGTATTTAACTCCAAAACAGCACAGCAGTCTCATGGCCTCTTGGGGGCTGTAGTTAATCTTAACCACTGCAATTAGGAAATCGTCTTTACCGCGACAAAAGTCTATCAGTCTGCAAAATATTTCTCCACACAGCTGTCTCAGGGCCTCCTGGGGGCTGTGTTTAATGTTAATTTCATCACAAGATAATGTATTTGACTCCAAAACAGCACAGCTGTCTGAGTTCCTCCTGGGGACTGCGTTTAATGTTAATTTCAACACAAGCTAATGTAGTTGACTCCAAAACAGCACAGCTGTCTCAGGGCCTCCTGGGGGCTGTGTTTAATGTTAATTTCAACACAAGATAATGTAGTTGACTCCAAAACAGCACAGCTGTCTCAGGGCTTCCTGGGGGCTGTTGTTAAACTTAACCACTTTAATTATGAACTCGTCTTTACCGCGATAAAAGTCTATCAGTCTGCAAAAATCTTTATTCACACAGCTGTCTTAGGGCCTCCTGGGGGCTGTGTTTAATGTTAATTTCAACACAAGATAATGTAGTTGACTCCAAAACAGCACAGCTGTCTCAGTTCCTCCTGGGGGCTGTGTTTAATGTTAATTTCAACACAAGCTAATGTAGTTGACTCCAAAACAGCACAGCTGTCTCAGGGCCTCCTGGGGGCTGTTGTTAAACTTAACCACTTCAATTAGGAAATCGTCTTTACAGCGACAAAAGTCTATCAGTCTGCAAAAATCTTTCTCCAACACAGCTGTCTCAGTTCCTCCTGGGGGCTGTGTTTAATGTTAATTTCAACACAAGCTAATGTAGTTGACTCCAAAACAGCACAGCTGTCTCAGGGCCTCCTGGGGGCTGTTGTTAAACTTAACCACTGCAATTAGGAACTCGTCTTTACCGCGACAAAAGTCTATCAGTCTGCAAAAATCTTTTTTCACACAGCTGTCTCAGGGCCTCCTGGGGGTTGTGTTTAATGTTAATTTCATCACAAGATAATGTAGTTGACTCCAAAACAGCACAGCTGTCTGAGTTCCTCCTGGGGGCTGCGTTTAATGTTAATTTCAACACAAGCTAATGTAGTTGACTCCAAAACAGCACAGCTGTCTCAGGGCCTCCTGGGGGCTGTGTTTAATGTTAATTTCAACACAAGATAATGTAGTTGACTTCAAAACAGCACAGCTGTCTCAGGGCCTCATGGGGGCTTTTGTTAAACTTAACCACTGCAATTAGGAACTCGTCTTTACCGCGACAAAAGTCTATCAGTCTGCAAAAATCTTTCTCCACACAGCTGTCTCAGGGCCTCCTGGGGGCTGTGTTTAATGTTAATTTCAACACAAGCTAATGTAGTTGACTCCAAAACAGCACAGCAGTCTCATGGCCTCTTGGGGGCTGTTGTTAAACTTAACCATTGCAATTAGGAAATCATATTTATCGCAACAAAAGTCTATCAGTCTGCAAAAATCTTTCTCCACACAGCTGTCTCTGGGCCTCCTGGGGGCTGTGTTTAATGTTAATTTCAACACAAGCTAATGTAGTTGACTCCAAAACAGCACAGCTATCTCAGGGTCACCTGGGGGCTTTTGTTAAACTTAACCACTGCAATTAGGAGCTCGTCTTTACCGCGACAAAAGTCTATCAGTCTGCAAAAATCTTTCTCCACACAGCTGTCTCAGGGCCTCCTGGGGGCTGTATTTAATGTTAATTTCAACACAAGCTAATATAGTTGACTCCAAAACAGCAAAGCAGTCTCATGGCCTCTTGAGGTTGTAGTTAATCTTAACCACTGCAATTAGGAAATCGTCTTTACAGCGACAAAAGTCTATCAGTCTGCAAAAATCTTTCTCCACACAGCTGTCTCAGGGCCTCCTGGGGGATGTGTTTAATGTTAATTTCAACACAAGCTAATGTAGTTGACTCCAAAACAGCACAGCTGTGTCAGTTCCCCCTGGGGGCTGCGTTTAATGTTAATTTCAACACAAGCTAATGTAGTTAACTCCAAAACAGCACAGCTGTCTCAGGCCTCCCGAGGGCTGTTGTTAAACTTAACCATTGCAATTAGGAAATCGTCTTTACCGCGACAAAAGTCTATCAGTCTGCAAAAATATTTCTCCACAAGCTGTCTCAGGGCCTCCTGGGGGCTGTTGTTAAACATAACCATTGCAATTAGGAAATCGTCTTTATCGGAACAAAAGTCTATCAGTCTGCAAAAATCTTTCTCCACACAGCTGTCTCAGGGCCTCCTGGGGGCTGTTTTTAATGTTAAATTCAACACAAGCTAATGTAGTTGACTCCAAAACAGCACAGCTGTCTCAGTTCCTCTTGCGGGATGGGTTTATGTTAATTTCAAAACAAGCTAATGTAGTTGACTCCAAAACAGCACAGCTGTCTCAGGGCCTCCTGGGGGCTGTTGTTAAACTTAACCACTGCAATTAGGAAATCATCTTTACCGCGACAACAATCTGTCAGTCTGCAAAAATCTTTCTCCAACACAGCTGTCTCAGGGTCTCCTGGGGGCTGTGTTTAATGTTAATTTCAACACAAACTAATAGAGTTAACTCCAAAACAGCACAGCTGTCTCAGGGCCTCCTGGGGGCTGTTGTTAAACTTAACCACTGCAATTAGGAAATCATCTTTACTGCGACAACAGTCTATCAGTCTGCAAAAATCTTTCTCCACACAGCTGTGTCAGGGCCTCCTGGGGGCTGTCTTTAATGTTAATTTCAACACAAGCATTTTCAGGCCAAATTAGCTGATTTCTGCCAATTGCAGCAAAATACTTAAGGGAAAGTGTGTTTGCCTTCATATTTGACACACAACAACTCAGTTCAGCATGGAAATATCATTGCAACAGCTTTTATTTAGCCAGAAATCAACAGTGTAAGTTTTTATGAGCTAAAAAGCATTTTAAGGCCGAATGAGCAATTATGCTTGTTTCTGCCAATTGCAGCAAAATACTGAAAGCAAAGTGGGTTTGGTTTCATATTCGATCCAGTTCAGCATGGAAATATCATTGCAACAGCTTTTATTTAGCCAGAAATCAAGAGTGTAAGTTTTTATACGCTTAAAAGCATTTTCAGGCCAAATGAGCAAATATGCTTGTTTCTGCCAATTGCAGCAAAATACTAAATGGAAAGTGGGTTTGCCTTCAGATTTGACCCAGAACAACTCAGTTCAGCATGGAAATATCATTGCAACAGCTTTTATTTAGCCACAAATTAAGAGAGTAAGTTTTTATGCGCTTAAAAGCATTTTTAGGCCTAATAACCATTATGCTTGTTTCTGCAAATTGCAACAAAATATTGAAAGCAAAGTGGGTTTGCCTTCATATTTGACCCAGAATAACTCAGTTCAGCATGGAAATATCATTGCAACAGCTTTTATTTAGCCACAAATCAAGAGTGTAATTTGTAATGCGCTTATAAGCATTTTCAGGCCAAATTAGCTGATTTCTGCCAATTGCAGCAAAATACTGAAGGGAAAGTGGGTTTGCCGTCATATTTGACCCAGAACAACTCAGTTCAGCATGGAAATATCATTGCAACAGCTTTTATTTAGCCAGAAATCAAGAGTGTAAGTCTTTAAGCGCTTATAAGCATTTCCAGGCCAAATTAGCTGATTTCTGCCAATTGCAGCAAAATACTCAAAGGAAAGTGGGTTTGCCTTCATATTTTACCCAGAACAACTCAGTTCAGCATGGAAATATCATTGCAACAGCTTTTATTTAGCCAGAAATCAAGAGTGTAAGGTTTTATGCGCTTAAAAGCATTTTCAGGCCAAATGAGCTGATTTCTTCCAATTGCAGCAAAATACTGAAAGCAAAGTGGGTTTGCCTTCATAATTGACCCAGAATAACTTAGTTCAGCATGGAAATATCATTGCAACAGCTTTTATTTAGCCACAAATCAAGAGTGTAAATTTTTATGCGCTTAAAAGCATTTTCAGGCCGAATGAGCAAATATGCTTGATTTTGCCAATTGCAGCAAAATACTGAAATGAAAGTGGGTTTGCCTTAATAATTGACCCAAAACAACTCAGTTCAGCATGGAAATATCATTGCAACAGCTTTTATTTAGCCACAAATCAAGAGTGTAAGTTTTTATGCGCTTAAAAGCATTTTAAGGCCGAATGAGCAAATATGCTTGTTTCTGCCAATTGCAGCAAAATACTGAAAGCAAAGTGGGTTTGCTTTCATATTTGACCCAGTTAAGCATGGAAATATCATTGCAACAGCTTTTATTTAGCCACAAATCAAGAGTGTAAGTTTTTATGCGCTTAAAAGCATTTTCAGGCCGAATGAGCAAATATGCTTGTTTCTGCCAATTGCAGCAAAATACTGAAAGGAAAATGGGTTTGCCTTCATATTTGACCCAGAACAACTCAGTTCAGCATGGAAATATCATTGCAACAGCTTTTATTTAGCCACAATTCAAGAGTTTAAGTTTTTATGCGCTTCTAAGCATTTTCAGGCCAAATTAGCTGATTTCTGCCAATTGCAGCAAAATCCTGAAAGGAAAGTGGGTTTGCCTTCATATTTGACCCAGAACAACTCAGTTCAGCATGGAAATATCATTGCAACAGCTTTTATTTAGCCACAATTTAAGAGTTTAAGTTTTTATGCGCTTATAAGCATTTTCAGGCCAAATTAGCTGATTTCTGCCAATTGCAGCAAAATCCTGAAAGGAAAGTGGGTTTGCCTTCATATTTGACCCAGAACAACTCAGTTCAGCATGGAAATATCATTGCAACAGCTTTTAATTAGCCACAAATCAAGAGTGTACGTTTTTATGCGCTTATAAGCATTTTCAGGCCAAATTAGCTGATTTCTGCCAATTGCAGCAAAATACTGAAAGGAATGTGGGTTTGCCTTCAAATTTGACCCAGAACAACTCAGTTCAGCATGGAAATATCATTGCAACAGCTTTTATTTAGCCAGAAATCAAGAGTGTAAATCGTTATGCGCTTAAAAGCATTTTCAGGCCGAATGAGCAAATATGCTTGTTTCTGCAAATTACAGCAAAATACTGAAGGGAAAGTGGGTTTGCCTTCATATTTGACCCAGAACAACTCAGTTCAGCATGGAAATATCATTGCAACAGCTTTTATTAAGCCAGAAATCAAGAGTGTCAGTCTTTATGCGCTTAAAAGCATTTTCATGCCGAATGAGCAAATATGCTTGTTTCTGCCAATTGCAGCAAAATACTGAAAGGAAAGTGGGTTTGCCTTCAAATTTGACCCAGAACAACTCACTTCAGCATGGAAATATCATTGCAAAACCTTTTCATTAGCCACAAATCAAGAGTGTAATTTTTTATGCGCGTAAAAGCATTTTCAGGCCGAATAACCAATATGCTTGTTTCTGTAAATTGCAGCAAAATACTGAAAGGAATGTGGGTTTGCCTTCAAATTTGACCCAGTTCATCATGGAAATATCATTGCAACAGCTTTTATTTAGCCAGAAATCAAGAGTGTAAATCTTTATGCGCTTAAAAGCATTTTCAGGCCGAATGGGCAAATATGCTTGTTCCTGCCAATTGCAGCAAAATACTGAAAGGAAAGTGGGTTTGCCTTCATATTTGACCCAGAACAACTCAGTTCAGCATGGAAATATCATTGCAACAGCTTTTATTTAGACAGAAATCAAGAGTGTAAGTTTTATGCGCTTAAAAGCATTTTCAGGCCGAATGAGCAAATATGCTTGTTTCTGCCAATTGCAGCAAAATACTGAAAGGAAAGTGGGTTTGCCTTCATATTTGACCCAGAACAACTCAGTTCAGCATGGAAATATCATTGCAACAGCTTTTATTTAGCCAGAAATCAAGAGTGTAAATCTTTATGCGCTTAAAAGCATTTTCAGGCCGAATGAGCAAATATGCTTGTTTCTGCAAATTACAGCAAAATACTGAAGGGAAAGTGGGTTTGCCTTCATATTTGACCCAAAAAAACTCAGTTCAGCATGGAAATATCATTGCAACAGCTTTTATTTAGACAGAAATCAAGAGTGTATGTTTTTATGTGCTTAAAAGCATTTTCAGGCCAAATGAGCCGATTTCTGCCAATTGCAGCAAAATACTGAAGGGAAAGTTGGTTTGCCTTCATAGTTGACCCAGAACAACTCAGTTCAGCATGGAAATATCATTGCAACAGCTTTTATTTAGCCAGAAATCAAGAGTGTACGTTTTATGCGCTTAAAAGCATTTTCAGGCCGAATGAGCAAATATGCTTGTTTCTGCCAATTGCAGCAAAATACTGAAAAGAAAGTGGGTTTGCCTTCATATTTGACCCAGAACAACTCAGTTCAGCATGGAAATATCATTGCAACAGCTTTTATTTAGCCAGAAAACAAGAGTGTAAGTTTTTATGCGCTTAAAAGCATTTTCAGGCCAAATGAGCCGATTTCTGCCAATTGCAGCAAAATACTGAAAAGAAAGTGGGTTTGCCTTCATATTTGACCCAGAACAACTCAGTTCAGCATGGAAATATCATTGCAACAGCTTTTATTTAGCCAGAAATCAAGAGTGTAAGTTTTTATGCGCTTAAAAGCATTTTCAGGCCGAATGAGCAAATATGCTTGTTTCTGCCAATTGCAGCAAAATACTGAAAAGAAAGTGGGTTTGGCTTCATATTTGACCCAGAACAACTCAGTTCAGCATGGAAATATCATTGCAACAGCTTTTATATAGCCAGAAATCAAGAGTGTAAGTTTTTATGCGCTTAAAAGCATTTTCCGGCCAAATGAGCTGATTTCTGCCAATTGCAGCAAAATACTGAAGAGAAAGTGGGTTTGCCTTCATATTTGACCCAGAACAACTCAGTTCAGCATGGAAATATCATTGCAACAGCTTTTATTTAGCCAGAAATCAAGAGTGTAAATCTTTATGCGCTTAAAAGCATTTTCAGGCCGAATGAGCAAATATGCTTGTTTCTGCAAATTACAGCAAAATACTGAAGGGAAAGTGGGTTTGCCTTCATATTTGACCCAGAACAACTCAGTTCAGCATGGAAATATCATTGCAACAGCTTTTATTTAGCCAGAAATCAAGAGTGTAAGTCTTTATGCGCTTAAAAGCATTTTCAGGCCGAATGAGCAAATATGCTTGTTTCTGCCAATTGCAGCAAAATACTGAAAGGAAAGTGAGTTTGCCTTCAAATTTGACCCAGAACAACTCACTTCAGCATGGAAATATCATTGCAAAAGCTTTTCATTAGCCACAAATCAAGAGTGTAATTTTTTATGCGCGTAAAAGCATTTTCAGGCCGAATAAGCAATATGCTTGTTTCTGCAAATTGCAGCAAAATATTGAAAGCAAAGTGGGTTTGCTTTCATATTTGACCCAGTTCAGCATGGAAATATCATTGCAACAGCTTTTATTTAGCCAGAAATCAAGAGTGTACGCTTTGCGCTTAAAAGCATTTTCAGGCCGAATGAGGAAATATGCTTGTTTCTGGCAATTGCAGCAAAATACTGAAAGGAAAGTGGGTTTGCCTTCATATTTAACCCAGAACAACTCAGTTCAGCATGGAAATATCATTGCAACAGCTTGTAATTAGCCACAAATGAATAGTGTAAGTTTTTATGCGCTTATAAGCATTTTCAGGCCAAATGAGCTGATTTCTGCCAATTGCAGCAAAATACTGAAAGCAAAGTGGGTTTGCCTTCATATTTGAACCAGAACAACTAAGTTAAGCATGGAAATATCATTGCAACAGCTTTTATTTAGACAGAAATCAAGAGTGTAAATTTGTATGCGCTTATAAGCATTTTCACGCCAAATTAGCTGATTTCTGCCAATTGCAGCAAAATACTGAAAGGAAAGTGGTTTTGCCTTCATATTTGACCCAGAACAACTCAGTTCAGCATGGAAATATCAATTCAACAGCTTTTATTTCGCCAGAAATCAAGAGTGTAAGTTTTTATGCGCTTAAAAGCATTTTCAGGGCAAATGAGCAAATACACTTGTTTCTGCCAATTGCAGCAAAATACTGAAAGGAAAGTGGGTTTGCCTTCATATTTGACCCAGAACAACTAAGTTCAGCATGGAAAAATCATTGCAACAGCTTTTATTTAGCCAGAAATCAAGAGTGTCAGTCTTTATGCGCTTAAAAGCATTTTCAGGTCGAATGAGCAAATATGCTTGTTTCTGCCAATTGCAGCAAAATACTGAAGGGAAAGTGGGTTTGCCTTCAAATTTGACCCAGAACAACCCAGTTCAGCATGGAAATATCATTGCAAAAGCTTTTCATTAGCCACAAATCAAGAGTGTAATTTTTTATGCGCTTAAAAACTTTTTCAGGCCAAATTAGCTGATTTCTGCCAATTGCAGCAATATACTGAAGGGAAAATGGGTTTGCCTTTATATTTGACCCAGAACAATTCAGTTCAGCATGAAAATATCATTGCAACAGCTTTTATTTAGCCAGAAATCAAGAGTGTACGTTTTTATGCGCTTAAAAGCATTTTCAGGTCGAATGAGCAAATATGGTTGTTTCTGCCAATTGCAGCAAAATACTGAAAGGAAAGTGGGTTTGCCTTCATATTTGACCCAGAACAACTCAGTTCAGCATGGAAATATCATTGCAACAGCTTTTATTTAGCCACAAATCAAGAGTGTAAGTTTTTATGCGCTTATAAGCATTTTTAGGCCAAATTTAGCTGATTTCTGCCAATTGCAGCAAAATACATAAGGGAAAGTGGGTTTGCCTTCAAATTTGACCCAGAACAACTCAGTTCAGCATGGAAATATCATTGCAACAGCTTTTATTTATCCAGAAATCAAGACTGTAAGTCTTTCTTCTTCTTCTTTTCCTTTCGGCTGCTCCCTTTCAGGGGTCGCCACAGCGAATCATGTGCCTCCATCTAACTCTATCCTCTGCATCCTCTTCACTCACACCAACTAACTTCATGTCCTCCCTCACTACATCCATAAATCTCCTCTTTGGTCTTCCTCTAGACCTCCTGCCTGGCAGCTCCAACCTCAGCATCCTTCTACCGATATATTCACAGTTTCTCCTCTGAACGTGTCCAAACCACCTCAATCTGGCCTCTCTGACTTTATCTCCAAAACATCTAACATGAGCTGTCCCTCTGATGTACTCATTCCTGATCCTGTCCATCCTCGTCACTCCCAAAGAGAACCTCAACATCTTAAGCTCTGCTACCTCCAGCTCTGCCTCCTGTCTTTCTTCAGTGCCACTGTCTCTAAGCCGAACAACATTGCTGGTCTCACCACCGTCTTGAACACCTTTCCTTTCATTCTCGCTGATACTCTTTTATCACACAACACACCTGACACTTTTCTCCACCCGCTCCAACCTGCCTGCACTCGCCTCTTCACCTCTTTTCCACACTCACCGTTGCTCTGAACCGTTGACCCTAAGTACTTAAAGTCCTGCACCTTCTTCACCTCTGCTCCCTGTAACCTCACCATTCCACCTGGGTCCCTCTCATTGACACACATGTATTCTGTCTTGCTGCGGCTAAGCTTCATTCCTCTGTTTTCCAGAGCAGACCTCCACCTCTCTAGATTTTCCTCCACCTGCTCCCTGCTCTCACTACAAATAACAATGTCATCTGCAAACATCATAGTCCAGGAGATTCTTGTCTAACCTCATCTGTCAGTCTGTCCATCACCAGAGCAAACAAGAAGGGGCTCAAAGCCGATCCTTGATGCAGACCCACCTCCACCTTGAACTCGTCTGTCACACCTACAGCACCTCACCACTGTCTTACAGCTCTCATACATGTCCTGCACCACTCTAACATACTTCTCTGCCACTCCAGACGTCCTCATACAATACCACAGCTCCTCTCTCGGCACCCTGTCATACGCTTTTCTAAATCTACGAAGACACAATGCAACTCCCTATGGCCCTCTCTGTACTTCTCCATCAGCGTCCTCAAAGCAAATACTGCATCTGTTGTACTCTTTCTAGGCATGAAACCATATTGCTGCTCACAAATGTTCACCTCTGCCCTTAGCCTAGCTTCCACTACTCTTTCCCACAACTTCATTGTGTGACTCATCAGCTTTATTCCTCTGTAGTTGCCACAGCTCTGCACATCTCCCTTGTTCTTAAAAATTGGTACCAGTACACTTTTCCTCCAGTCCTCTGGCATCCTCTCACTCTCCAAGATCTTGTTAAACAAACTAGTCAAAAACTCTACTGCCACCTCTCCTAGACACTTCCATACCTCCACAGGTATGTCATCAGGACCAACTGCCTTTCCGCTCTTCATCCTCTTCAATGTCCTCCTCACTTCACTCTTACTAATCTTTGCTACTTCCTGCTCCACACCAGTCACCTCTTCTACTCTTCGTTCCTTTCATTTTCCTCGTTCATCAACTCTTCAAAGTACTCCTTCCATCTTCCCATCACACTCCTGGCACCTGTCAATACATTTCCATCCTTATCTTTAATCACCCTAACCTGCTGCACATCCTTTCCATCTCTATCTCTTTGTCTGGCCAACCTGTACAAATCCACCTCTCCCTCTTTAGTGTCCAACCTAGCATACAAGTCCTCATATGCTCTTTGTTTGGCCTTTGCCACCTCTATCTTCACCTTACGCTGTATCTCCTGTACTCCTGTCTACTCTCTTCAGTCCTCTCAGTGTCCCACTTCTTCTTAGCTAACCTCTTTCTCTGTATACACTCCTGAACTTCCTCGTTCCACCACCAAGTCTCCTTGTCCGCTTTCCTCTTCCAGATGACACACCGAGTACCCTCCTACCTGTCTCCTGATCAAATTAGCTGTAGTAGTCCAGTCATCTGGAAGCACCTCCAAACCACCCAGAGTCTGTCTCAGCTCCTCTCTGAAAACTAAACGACATTCTTCCTTTTTCAACTTCCACCACTTTGTCCTCTGCTCTGCCTTAGTCCTCCTTATCTTCCTCACCACCAGTATCATTTTACACACCACCATCCTGTGTTGTCTGGCTACACTCTCCCTACCAATGCTTTACAGTCACTGATCTCTTTCAGATTACAACGTCTACACAAGATGTAGTCTACCTGAGTGCTTCTCCTCCGCTCTTGTACGTCACCCTATGTTCCTGCCTCTTCTGAAAGAAAGTGTTTACTACAGCCATTTCCATCCTCTTTGCAAAGTCAACCACCATCTGACCTTCTGCTCCTGTCCTGAACACCAAACCTGCCCATAACTGTCTCATCACCTCTGTTCCTTCACCTACATGCCCATTGAAATCTGCACCAATGACAACTCTCTCACCTCTGGGGATGCTCTGCATCACTTCATCTAACTCACTCCAGAATTTCTCCTTCTCTTCTAACTCACATCCTACCTGTGGGGCATAACCACTCACAACATTGAACATCACCCCTTCAACTTCCAGCTTCAGACTCATCAACCTGTCTGATACTCTTTTCACCTCTAGAACATTCCTCACAAAATCCTCTTTCAATATAACTCCAACTCCATTTCTCTTCCTATCTGACCCATGGTAAAACAACTTAAACCCTGCTCCTAAGCTTCTAGCCTTGCTACCTTTCCACCTGGTCTCCTGGACACACAGTATGTCCACCTTCCTTCTCTGCATCATGTCGATCAACTCCCTAGCCTTCCCTGTCATAGTACCAACATTCAAAGTCCCTACTGTCAGTCCTACATTCTTAGCTTTTCTCTTCTCTCTCTGCCTACGAACACACCTTCCTCCTCTTCTTCTTCGTCTTCGACCAACAGTAGTCAAATTTCCACCGGCACCCTGTAGGTCAACAGCACCGGTGGCGGTCGTTGTTAACCCGGGCCCCGACCGATCCGGTATGGAAGTCTTTGTCACGATTCGCATGTTTGGTTTGGCATGTGTTTTACGTCGGATGCCCTTCCTGCCACAACCCTCTGCATTTATCCAGACTTGGGACTGGCACAAGAAGACACTGGCTTGTGCCCCCTTGCGGTTGCATTCAAGACTGTAAGTCTTTATGCGCTTAAAAGCATTTTCAGGCCGAATGAGCAAATATGCTTGTTTCTGCCAATTGCAGCAAAATACTGAAAGGAAAGTGGGTTTGCCTTCAGATTTGACCCAGAACAACTCAGTTCAGCATGGAAATATCATTGCAACAGCTTTTATTTAGCCACAAATTAAGAGAGTAAGTTTTTATGCGCTTAAAAGCATTTTCAGGCCGAATAACCAATATGCTTGTTTCTGCAAATTGCAGCAAAATATTGAAAGCAAAGTGGGTTTGCTTTCACATTTGACCCAGTTCAGCATGGAAATATCATTGCAACAGCTTTTATTTAGCCAGAAATCAAGAGTGTAAGTTTTTATGCCCTTTAAAGCATTTTCAGGAGCTAATGAGCAAATATGCTTGTTTCTGCCAATTGCAGCAAAATACTGAAAGGAAAATGGGTTTGCCTTCATATTTGACCCAGAACAACTCAGTTCAGCATGGAAATATCATTGCAACAGCTTTTATTTAGCCAGAAATCAAGAGTGTAAGTCTTTATGCGCTTAAAAGCATTTTCAGGCCGAATGAGCAAATATGCTTGTTTCTGCCAATTGCAGCAAAATACTGAAAGGAAAGTGGGTTTTCCTTCAAATTTGACCCAGAACAACTCAGTTCAGCATGGAAATATCATTGCAACAGCTTGAAATTAGCCACAAATGAAGAGTGTAAGTTTTTATGCGCTTATAAGCATTTTCAGGCCAAATGAGCTGATTTCTGCCAATTGCAGCAAAATACTGAAGGGAAAATGGGTTTGCCTTCATATTTGACCCAGAACAACTCAGTTCAGCATGGAAATATCATTGCAACAGCTTTTATTTAGCCACAAATCAAAAGTGTAAGTTTTTATGCGCTTAAAAGCATTTTCAGGCTGAATGAGCAAATATGCTTGTTTCTGCCAATTGCAGCAAAATAC